>JBAMCF010000783.1:0-123016 GCA_037075285.1 Drosophila lutescens | reverse complement strand
TGAGCTCCATATTTATAATTTCCAAGTGCCGAAATTATATATAACTTTTTAATCTTGTTAGGAAATATCTAACAAATAATCGGAATGGAAAGATTTAATGGTATTTATGATCAAATTATAGGCGTGATATTTTGTTGTTTTTGTTTCGTTACAACAATGTAATGAGTATTGAGTAGGTGTAGGTAAAATAGTATTTTATATTAATATTCTATCTATATTTTGCATCCAGTATTCATTTATTAGTTTTCTATGTTAAGCAGGTTGGAATAATAAGAATAATATCTCAAATATTAGTATTATTCTGTATGTTACAAATTGTGATGCTAAGTCTTATGATAATTGGGTAGCTAATCAATGACGAGAAAATGTGTTATGTTTAACAGGTCTAAGGAAACCGGTTTACATATTGTGTACACATTTTAAGGGCGGTTTTCTTCTCTTAAGCATTGGTTTTTAAAGTAATTTAATGTCAGGAAGTTAATGTCAGGAAGTTAATGTTATATACATCATTATAAATTTGAGACCAGATATGATAAAAAATATAACTATGTAAGGTGAATAATATGTTTAAGAATTATTTTAACTGGTGCCTTGTTACTCTTAGCTGTTATTAGCTGGTTTTTAGTTGTTACTGTGTGTCTACCTATTTGAATGTAAATTACCAGAATAGAGAAAGAAGATTAACTTCAATAAATTAATTAATAACTAAAATAATTGAAATTAATAAACAATTAAATATTAATAAATTTATTAAAATTAATAAGCAAAATTATCTAAAAAAAAAACAAACAAAAAATATTATAATAAATACGACAAAATTTCTACAAGCTCTATGCGAGTCTTTTTTATGAAATCTTTATTAGCCATTTGTGGAAAGGAAATAACCTTAGAATCAATTTAACACGTTCTGGGGCAGAAAGAAAAATTCATTTGAAAATATTTCCCACATCTGAGAATTTAATTGTGAATTTGTTTCATTGGATTGTTTTAATTTTCACTAGTTTTACAAATCATAGGATACATATTTCCTTAAAATGATCGGACATGTTAATCTTAGTTAGACAATTTTTAAATACTTCAGTGACCTTCTCACATTACATAGGAATCACGATGAATATTAATTGCTCATAATGGGAAAAAGTCACGTGATCAGTATTGTAACATGGGGGATGTCGGGGATGGACGAAAGGTGAGCTACATTTTCTCAATGGGTGTCAACCTTTCTCACGTACATGGAAAGCCCAGTTTAATATTAATTGCTCATAATGAGGAAAAGGTCACGTGATCAGCACCAAATGAATATAAATTGAAAGCCCCTTATCTATTATTGATTTTTCAAATCAAAACGAATCAATAAAACTGTTTCGATTGATGTGAGAATTTCAACAGAACTGAGGATACCAAGTCATGAAAATACCTCAAGCTTTTTGTCTCCTCATACATGATCGTTTTAGAATAACCCTTTAAATGGACTTGTACAACGAGTTGTTTAACATTAGGAAAATGATGAAAGATATTGTTTCAGTTGATGTGCTAGGCTTCTTTGATAATATTGCTAATTTCATTCTAATGGAAATAAGAATAGTATTTAAACAAGATCCTAACTTGAATAATAGTTTTGTAATGGAACCACCATATGATTTCACTTTATTAAATACAAAATACAAGACTGCATTAATAAGCAATAAACATCATAACATCAACATCGTCAGCTCATTAATTATTGAGGAAATTGATTGTCCGTCCGTATACAGGTTTAAGGGAAACCGGTTTCCATATTGTGAAACACATATTAAGGGCGGGGTTTGTGGTTTAAACAATGCATACATTATTTTAAAATTTATTCAAGATTTTAAAGGGAGATTAATAAGCCACCACTTTCAATTCCTCCTAAACACAAAAACGATGTTCATGAATCAAGGTGGATATGATCTTAAAACATGAAATATGGTGAACACTTCATTCTGTAATCCCGAGTTGACACCAGCAACATGCGCCTGCCCCTTCTATGCAAATCGTCGGGATGGAGCCAGAAAATATCTCAATATATAATGAAATATGTTTAGAATCCCAAAATAAATGAATAAATATATTATTGTGTTAAAATTCAACAAAGTCTTGACATGGAGAATGGACTAATTGCGGGATCGTATTTCAACCCATTATGGCACGTTAGAGCTAGCCTTGGGCACTGGCGTAACGTTTATGATCTTATCAATGAGCGCGCCTTGAGGCTTGTGTCTTTTGTTGCGGTCGGGAGCTGTAACAGGTGCACAGGTTTGGCTACCCCTGTGTGCAGGTCCCTTTTCTGACATCTTGTGATCAATATTGTTACATGGGGATGTGGTGGATGGGTGGAAGGTGAGCGACATTTTCTCACGTGGGTGTGTGGCCTACATAGAAAGCCTAGTTGAATATTAATTACTCATAATGAGGAAAAGTTCTAACAAATTTAGCATTTGTCTAAACCTCTTAAAGGGGATGATTGCGAGGAAGGGATGGTCGTGGAGAAGCATGATCCCCTTATGAAGGGGGATTACTGTGAGAAGTTCCTGTGAAGGAACTTTAGTTCGAACTGAAAGACCACTGGATCAGCAACATCAGCAACAAACAAACATCAATAATCAACCAAACAACAAACAACAAAACAGCTCTACAGTTAAACAACTAGAAACCAGCTAATAACAACTAATCAGTTAAACAACAAAAAACAGTTATACAACAACTAATCAGTTAAACAACAAGCAAAAAACAACAGTTAAACAGCTAAACAACAAACACCTAATATCAACTAATCAGCTAAACAACAAACAGCTAATAACAAGTAATCAGTTAAACAACAAGGAATAAACAACAGTTAAACATCAAGAAACATCAGTTAAACAGCAATAACAACATCAAGAAACAACTATATCCAAGAAACAACTATATCATCAAGAAACAACTACATCATCAAGAAACAACTATATCATCAAGAAACAACTACATCATCAAGAAACAGCAGTTAAACAACAAAACATCATGAATAACAACCACGTGTGTAATGAAATCACCAATTTCCTCAAAGAAAATGGTGATTTCATTTTTGAGGATCATCGGCAGTCCCTGGAGATGATTTTCTCCAAACTTAAAAGGATGGACAGAGTCGGTGAGAGAGAATCTAAATATGGTGTACATATGGTATCATGTCCCTGGGCCGACGATGACGTAAGAGAGGGCCCGGATACTTGTCAATGTCACCAGGCACCATACCTTAGAATTAAAGCTATTGATTTAATAAACAAATACAATAAACTTAACCTTAAATTTAAAGAAATAAATAATTTAAAAAATCTATAGCTATATATATATTTGTAAAGCGAAATAAAAAAAAATAATAAAATAAGAATATATTTGAACTTCAAATTTGTATATTTTTTTGTTTGGGGTATGTGTTTGTTTTCAGCTATTTCTTTTGAATGTTGTTTTGCTATTGGGGTGGGTGTTTGCTTTCAGCTGTTTCTTTTCAGTTACAAAAATTCTATAAATGTTTTCAATGCCATGCAAACCCCTGTTCAAGGGTGTTCTTGGTTATACTAATTAAGTGACCAAAGTGATCACATGTGAACGTGTAAACAGCCTGTGACGTAAACAGCCCGTGACATTTTCTAGTGCTTATGCTAAGTAAAAGGTCACTGATCCACTAAAAGGGTCGCTAACAACTACCTGTTGCCACCCTGATCACACCATATTAGCAAATAGAATTCCCTCCCGTCGTATTTTTTAAATCTAAGTAACGGTCACCCGCCGTACTCCAGGAAACACCACCTGCCAACTCTCATAATCCATTTCCCTAATTAATTTTACTAATTTTTTTAAATTTTTAATTTTAATTTTAAAATTGTGACTAGTACTACAAATATTGTGACTAGTACTACAAATATAAGTGTAAACTTGCTGTGCTAGGATAATAATAATAATAAATAATAAATAATAATATTTGGGGACTATATTTAGAACTCTTTCATATATTTTAACTTAAGAATTAAACTAATGTTTTCATATTTAGTGTATAAAAAAAACCTTTTACAAAATTCCAAATAAACATGAGCTAAATTCAAATTTACATATTCTTTTTGCTTGGGGTGGGTGATTGTTTCTCAGTGGCAAGCAAAGGGATCCCCTATTTAAGGGTGTTTGTGCCGCTTGCTCTCAACAACTTGTTTTTCTGTCTGAACCCACCATCCCGTGATATTATCCAGTATGATAATTAAGTGACCCCGTGCACGTATGAAACAGTCACTGAGCAACTAAAAGGGTCGTTTGCTATCAACAACCTGTTGCCACTCTGATTACACATGTTTGGCCCGTGAACATTTTTTGTCCACCACTAAATTTAGTTCCCTCGTATTTTCTGAATCTAAGTAACGAACACCCGTCGTACTCCAGTAACCACCACCAGCCAACTTGAAATATTTTGTTTACCTAATTAATTATGCAAATTTGGAGACTTTATTTAGAACTCTTTTATATATTTTAGATGGAGCCTTAAAACTAATGTCATCATAATTAGTGTATAAGAAAAGCCTGTTACAAATTTCCAAATAAACATGACCTTAATTAAAATTTACATATTCTTATTGTTATTGGGGGTGGGAGTTTGTTTTTCAGAGACAAGCAAAGGGATCCCCTATTCAAGGGTGCTAATCAAGTAACCAAGTCCACGTGTCAAGAACCCGTGACATTTAGAGGTTATGGTTATTAAATGGTCGCCACACCACACTTTCTTAATCTAAGCAAAGAATATATCGCTATGATCACCTGACACACCTCAGTAATTTCTCCCCGTTTAACTAGGATAATCCAGATAAGCAAAGGACACCCGTCACACCCCAGTAATTTTTCCCCCATTAACCAGGAAAACTTAAATATAGCGCTATGATCACCTGACACACCTCAGTAATTTCTCCCCGTTTAACTAGGATAACCCAGATAAGCAAAGGACACCCGTCACACCCCAGTAATTTTTCCCCCCATTAACCAGGAAAACCTAAATATAGCGCTATGATCACCCGTCACACCGTGTGAGCACCTCACTTTCTCGATCTAAGCAAAGGGCACCCCGTCACACCCCAGTAACTTCTCCCCGCTTAATAAGAGTCCCGATTTTTGGACCGAATTATGGGAATCTGATTCCTGGATACAAATCCTAGATACAAAAGCTGGATACAAAGGCTGGATACAAATTAACGATCACTCGTCACGCACCCATTAACTTTAATTACCCCCCACACAATCCTAGATACAAAAGCTGGATACAAAAGCTGGATACAAAAGCTGCATACAAATTAACGATCACTCGTCACGCACCCATTAATTTTAATTACCCCCACACCTGTCACATTGTCCTGATTTATTACCCTAATTAGCATAATTAATTACCTCCCCTTCCACTTTTGTATCCAGCTCTCTCATTTTTATACTACTAAAATAAAACTCAAAATCGTTTAGTGGCGGCTGGGTAGGTTATAAAAAGGTTTTAAAAAATAAGATATGGTATTTCACCTATTGGGTTTTTTTTTTTTAAATTTGTTACCAAATGAAATTAACCACGATATGTATGATTAATTAATTAATTTACGTCGCGCAAAGAAGAAATCCAAAAGTTTTTTGGCATGTATTGAGAAAAATCAATTTTAATTAACAATGCAACAAAATTTAAGAAGTTTTACCAACTCAAGGCCTGATGCCGCCAAAGATTTAAAGAAATCCAACACACTCAAAGAAGTTAAGGTGCTTCACTGTTCTTGAATGTTTCAAAAGAATTCGCGGTTTTTAATCTTATATGATAAAGAATCTTAGGTGTTGCCGATAAACTCTTTAATCCCGAAGAGGAACACAAACATAAACAAAAACCGCGAATTCTTCAATAGATGTTGGCCATGTAGCTATATACTGGTAAAATGGCGTCATCAAAAGGCGCTTTACATTATAATATAAAAAACGACAAATTCTTAAAAAGATTATCTTTTTTTCAACATCGATTACTCTTGGTCCCTGCTTATAGGGTCTGAAATGTCTCCTCGACTGCATTGCAAACTTCTGATTTGGGATAAATATTTTATTATTTTGATTTTTGATTTTTTTGGTTCAAAAAAAAATTAATAATGATTATTTACGGTCCCTGACATATATTTATAATATTTATACCCTTGCAGAGGGTATTATGATTTCAGTCAGAAGTTTGCAACGCAGTGAAGGAGACGTTTCCGACCCCATAAAGTAAATATATTCTTGATCAGCATCACTAGAAGAGTCGATCTAGCCATGTCCGTCTGTCCGTCCATCTGTCCGTCTGTCCGTCCGTCTGTCCGTCCGTTTCTACGCAAACTAGTCTCTCAGTTTTGAAGCTATCGGGATGAAACTTTCACAAAAGTCTTATTTCTATTGCAGGTAGTATATATGTCGGAACCGACCGGATCGGACAACTATATCTTATAGCTCCCATAGGAAGGATCGAAAAAAAACGGAAAAAAATTATAGCTCCGATGTTTTTTGAAATATTACCTTCTACTCTTGGGAGTATTTTTCTTTTTTAATTTCCGAATATCGATTTTTTTTTTTTAAATCGGATAACTATATCATATAGCTGCCATAGGAACGATCGGAAAATTAATGGGAATATAATAGGAAATAAATTATTGATTCGTTGGTTTTTATTGTGTTCTCTTCTACTCTGGGATACGACTGTTTTTAAATGATTTTGATTTTATCAAAATCGAACTACTGTATCATATAGCTGCCATAGGAACGATCGGAAATAAGAGAAATAATAGGAAATTTAACATTTTTGCGATTTGTAAATTAATAGGAATGATCTGCAAATTATCCTCGACGGACGGCGAATTCTTAAGAATTTACATGCAATAAAATAAGCGCGGACTGCCATGGTTCTCTTGTAATCGAATTTCAAAGATACGTGTTTTGCTATAAAAATAAAGTAGCCTTTTCTATGATTTTGAGGGGTTTGCTATACAAAACAAAGTAGCATTTTCAACGACTTGCTATGAAAACTTATTGACTTTTAAATGATTTTCCAATTTTCACAACGCAACTACAAAATGTCTATGTGCGAGTTGTGCAACGTTACTTTCGGCAGTTTCTTAAGTATGGACAAGGAAGATATTTTCCTTTTTCTACAAAATCACGGAGTCTTTTTGAAAGAAAGGACCTGTCCTACCTGCTTCCAACTGGCTAGCCTTGTTTTTAAGGATGGTGAGAGACCAATGTGGGAATGCCGGCGCCGGTACCAAGAACCCACCCGTAGCAATCAGAAGAAAATAAAAAGAGAATGCGATTTTAGGGTTTGCATTGCTTTCATTATTTATGAAATTTAAAAATATTATGCTTTTTTAGGAAAGTGCATACTGCAACACATTTTTTGCAAAGGCGCACTTGCTTTCGTAGAGATATGCAAGTTTATTGCCTGGGAGCTTAAGGGGTCGACCTTTAAATTTCTGGAGGATGAACTTGGTTGGGCATCACAAACAGTTGCGGACTATTCAAGCTTCCTTCGTGAAATTTATATAGATTGGGCTAAAAAAACCAACAAATGCATTATCGCAGGCTATGGAAAAGCCGTTGAAGTTGATGAAACTAAGATTGGTAGAAGGAAATATAACTGTGGACGAGTCATAGAGGGCCAATGGGTGTTTGGAGGTATCGACCGTGAGTCCGGACAATTTTTCTTGGCTGCGGTCGAAGACCGCTCCAAGGAGACCCTCATTCCTCTAATCCAGGAGAACATCGCCAACGGGACCACCATTGTCTCCGATTGTTGGAGGGCTTATAATTGCTTAGGCGACAAATGGTTTCATAATCGGGGGTGTCACAAAAAACCATTCCAACTAAATTTCTCCCGAATAACAAATCTCGGTGTCACAGACGTCATTTTTGACGGTTTCTAAATCCTCCGTTCTTTGCCGGACGTTTTAATAAAATCAACCAACTTACAAATGTTTCCCAAAAATATAACTTTATTTAAGACAACTCTAATGAATTTTATGAACTATCTGCATACTACGATTTTTATATTTACTTCGGGTTGTATTTAAAAATATGCTTTTTATAAAAACTCTCAAAAAAATTAGCTAAAAAAATCCGTCGGAAAACCGTCCAACCTGACAGTGGTACCAACTAGCTCGAACTTTAAAATACCAAATTTCGGAGTGGTTATCGAAATGTTGTGTTAAAGAATTATTTATTCAAAAAAAAATAAAAATTTCATGGTAAAAGAAGTTGTAGTTATTGAGAAATGAATAAAAACATGCCGCCTTTGCAAAAAGTCGTGAAAAATGTCGTGAAAAATGTCCTATTTTTGCCCGAAACAACGCCGGGTGTGAAGAAGAAGAAGAGGACATGTAAGTAAAAGTAAACAATTTTTGTTTATTATTAATTTAAACTAATAAACTTTGCTAGTTTTCAGGGGTAAACATAGGTCACCAGCGTAAGACGCCATATTATTTCGATTCATTCGCGATAATATCGACATTGCCAAAGGATTTACTCAGGGCGGCCGCGTTCTTGTGACTGCTTGGAAGGACCTGGCCAATGAGTTAAATCCCCACGGACTACCATGTAAAACCGTTTCAAGGGATTCTCCTCTGCATCCTAGAGCACTCTAGAGCAAGAGTTCGTGCAGATGGCATTTTGCTTTAAAATTCTTGCCAACTTATAAACGTAAATGAACAAACGCAGCCGCTGCAAACAGCTGTTCAGGGCTGCAATAGAGGTAGCCTGGCGGGAATTTTAAATTTTTCATATTTTTCTTTTACAATATGTAAATATGTACAATATGCGCTTTAAACAAGTATTCTTTTTGTAATTTGGCAAGAAAAACATAAATTAAGTTATAAACTTATTGGAAAATAGTCAAAATAAGACAAATAAAACTCGATAATTAATGAATATTCGATATTTAGTGTGTGTATCCAGCCCTGGTCGTTTTTCGGTACATTTTCCGAAAAAAGAAATTCTCTCGAATTTCTGTGACACCTACGGTTTTGATCGGTTGGTTTCTTAACCAACCGTCCCCAAATCCGTCCCCGGTTTCTGTGACACCCCCGCATATGACGGTTACCCACTCCTTAAATTTTGTCGATCCCGTGGCTAAGGCCAATACCCAAAAAATAAAGCGTTTGTGGCGGGATCTGAAAGCTACTATTCCGCATTATGGAAGGATAAAAGGAGCATTATAAAGGCTACCTGGTTCGTTTCTCCTTTCAGAAAAAACATAAAGACCACACCACTTTAATTCACGGCATCTTTACAGCGATGGTCGATTTATACAATCCAAAGATCAAATTATTTGATGTAAGTTTAAAAGAAGAAAACCAAAAATTCGTGAACGTATAAATTAATAAAAATCGTTCACAACAAATTAGGTATAAAATTTAAAAAAAAAATCGCGCGATTTATTTTTTAATTATTTAGGATCCAGCAGATGCAGACGTTGAAGGAAATTAGTCCAATTATTTAATTCCCGATATGATATGGAGGTGCGGAATAATGTTAATGATTAAATAAAAAAAAAATTAGATGGTGTAACGCGAATTCTTAAGAAATTCTGTCCATCGAGGATATTTAATTCACGGCTGTGGGGTCTGGCCTGCTAAAAAAAAAATTTTCACATTTTGCTCGAATTTTTCTGGACGCCTCTTATTTTGACAAGGTATGAAAAGCCCTTATGTTTTTTATAGCAAACCCCTCAAAATCATAGAAAGGGCTACTTTATTTTTATAGCAAAACACGTATCTTTGAAATTCGATTACAAGAGAACCATGGTAGTCCGCGCTTATTTTATTGCATGTAAATTCTTAATTCGCGGTCCGTCGAGGATAATTTTTTCGCGAATTTGGGGGTGAGAACCGTAAACTAGAGTACTACCAATTTTTATACCCTTGCAGAGGGTATTATAATTTCAGTCAGATATTGTTACGCAGTGAAGGAGACGTTTCCGACCACATAAAGTATATATATTCTTGATCAGCACCAATAGCCGACTCCATCTAGCCATGTCCGTCTGTCCGTCTGTCCGTTTCTATGCGAACTAGTCTCTCAGTTTTAAAGCTATCGCAATGAAACTTTCCCAAAAGGCTTCTTTCTATTGCAGGTAGTACATATGTCGGAGCGAGCCGGATCGGACCACTATATCTTAAGGCTCCCATACGAATAATCAAACAAATATAAGAAAATTTATTGTAACTTTGCAGGAAGTAGGCGTTTTGATTTCTGACAACTTAAAAAGGTATTTCTTTTATCTTCAAGGGTATATAAGCTTCGGCTGGCCGAAGCTAGCGTCCTTTCTTGTTGTAACAATATAACAACTAAAAGTATTTATGGCCGCGGCTTCATACGAGCCGAACCACTGTGCCTGGGTACCAAATCATTAAACTAACAAAGAAAAACATCAGCGACTACGCCAAAAACTCACAAACTTGCAATTTACCAAAAAGAGAGCTTACCAACATCATTAGACTTCGCCTAGAGCACACAAGAGCAACCCAGGAACACCGAATATCCCAACCAATAAACAGCCAATGCCGATTCTGCACCACCGACGGAATATCGATCTCACACATCCTTAACGACTGCACCGCCTTTTAAACATATAGATCTTGTAACACAAATTTAAAACTAACTGACCTCATAATTAACCCATAATTTAAAAATCTCAAACAAAACATTTTTAAAATCAGCCAACCTACTTCACCTTATTTAAATTGTCAATCTCTCTCCCCAACATGTAAATATTATTTATTAAGTAAGCTGTAAATATCAACGTATTTCGACCGAAAGTCCTGTACCCTAAGTTTAACCTTCCTGCTACAGTGTATAATAAATAAATAACTATACCCTTTTAGTCTACGGATAACGGGTATGAAAACAGCGTTTGTCCCGAAAAGCATTTACTTAACACTACGATTCAAATGAATTCTTTTTTTTTTTTTTTTTTTGGTATAAGCCGAAGTAGGCACATTCTTTATTAACACGCCTCACAAGAAATGGTTCTTGTCTTCATGTTTGTCAATGAAATAGCAAAGAAAAAATGAATTCAAATCAAAGAAAATACTTTGACACAATTCATAAATCAGATTATTTAAGTTCATTTCTTAACATTCCATTTATTTAATTTCAATAAGCTTATAGATCCAAATACATTATCTTGGTTGCGGACAAAGCTCCACAAAAACTCAAAAAACTTGCGGTACTTATAACAGCTGTAGTGGTTCCAGACATTTTTATAATTGTGCCCATACACAAAGATAATATAAATTGGGCTAGAAAGACCATACTACTTATGATAGCAATATCAGTTCCCAATCCTCGTAGTCCTGATCCAAGTTTTGGAGCACCATTTTCATCTAATTCAAACTGAAAAAAAAGAGAGTATGCATTTTTAATAAGTAAACTATAATAATTAGAAACGCTACAGTCGAGTGCCTCGATTATCAGATATCGGATACTCCACTAACCAATTTTAAATATGCTCCAGATGTAAATAGATGGCGCCACTCATATTTACCTACTGGCAACAATCTTAATTCAGAAATCTGTCAAAATCTCCCAAGTGGTCCTTCCCTGATCCGTAGGTCCTATTTTTATGGAACTTGTTGGCTTTTCCTCTTCACAATGACAAAATAATGACTTCAATTGAACAGTTTTTCCAAATTTTGAGTACTACCTGAGTTATAGCAGTCACAAGATGGCATTTCTGGCACTTTTACGAAAAAGTGCGTGCAAGTGAGTTACTGCAAACTCAGTAATTACACCAGTTTACAAAATAAAATCGACTTCTTCCTCATCGAAGACAACCTTAATTTTAGGGTAAAGTGCATCTCCAAGATTAAAAAAATGGGCACTTAAAATTTGTTGTATGGTGTCAAGTGTAAAAAACGTTTTTGGCCCTTTTTTATTTTTTATCTCCAGTTCTGATAACCCGATTTCGGTCATCGAAGACCCATTTACTGGTAATAGAATGTCATTTAACTTTCTTATACTCAGCGTTGAGTACAGTCATTAGTTTAAAGGCTACACCTCGTCAAAGTTAAAAAAGTTGAAAAAATGCAAAAGTCCTGGCATAAATGACTTCGTTAAAAATAGACGCCTAAAAACCAAAATTAGTTTTATAACTTATACTTAAAGATACAACTTTAAGCAAACTAACAAGACCACCAGTTCAAAAATCAACCAAGGGTTCCATTTTATATAGATTTTTATACCCCTTACTCGTAGAGTAAAAGGGTATATTGTATTCGTGCAAAAGTATGTAACAGCTAGAAGGAAGCGTTTCCGATCCTATAAAGTATATATATTCTTGATCAGGGTCACTAGCCGAGTCGATATAGCCATGTCCGTCTGTCCGTATGAACGCTGAGATCTCGGAAACTATAAAAGATAGAGGATTGGTATTTGGCATGAAGATTCTTGGAGTTCCTACGCAGCGCAAGTTGGTTTCAAGAAGGTGCCACGCTCCCTCTAACGCCCACAATCGCTTATATACGATTTTAAAAATTTAAACATTTTTATTGTGTTTATCAATACCTATCGAAATGTAGAAGAAATTTTTCAAATCGGACCATTCGTTAAAAAGTTATGCGTGATCAAAGTTTCTATCTCCATCTCCCTCGCACTCCTTTTTCCTGAGTAACGGGTATCTGATAGTCGAGGCACCCGACTATAACGTTAGAGGGGGCGTGGCACCTTTTTAAAATAAACTTGCGCTGCGTAGGAACTCCTAGAATCTGCATGCAAAATGCCAATCTTCTAGCTTTTATAGTTTCCGAGATCTCTGCGTTCATACAGACAGACAGACATACAGACAGACGGACAGACGGACAGACAGACAGACGGACAGACGGACAGACGGACAGACAGACAGACGGACAGACGGACATGGCTACTTCGACTCGGCTAGTGATCCTGATCAAGAATATATATTCTTTATGGGGTCGGAAACGCTTCCTTCTACCTGTTACATACTTTTGCACGAATACAATATACCCTTTTACTCTACGAGTAACGGGTATAAAAATACACAGAACCAAATTATTGTTTTTTATTTTTATGGAAAAAAAAAATTTAATTTTTTTTATGAAAAGCTAATACAATTCTTGATCGAATAGTGAAAATATCATAATGATATCTCCAACCGTTCCGAAAATATAAAATAATTTCTGAGTGAAACTTTTTCGGAAAAGTGTCAAAAATGCCATCTTGTGACCTCTATAACTCCGGTAGATGTCAAAATTTCGCAAAACCGTTCAAATGAAGTTCTTATTTTGTCGTTTCGAACAGGAAAAGCCAACTAGTTCGATGAAAATCGGTCCTTCGGATTAGGGGTGGCCCACTTGGGTGAATTTTAGCCAAAAAACCTTACAAATGAATTTTCCAATATCAAATATGTTATGTAAGTCGATAAATAAATACATTTAATTTATCTTTTCAATTATAGCATCGATTTAGCGATTTGTGGGCGCCACGAGATATCTAGGTTTATAGGGGCAGACGGACAGATATGGCTAGACAGAGTAGGCTAATAGCCTATTCACATTAGTCATCATACATATACCGATTAACGTCTCTGATGGTGTATACAAATTTGAAAAGCCGAACGGTTTGAAAATATTCCACCATCAATCCTTTGATGTTCCTATCCCATCGGTTTCACCTAGTATTTTAAGTATATTTTGTACCCATCACCATAAAAAAAAACCGAAATTAAAAATAAAAAGACTTTAATGTCGACAAAAATAACATTCCAAATTAAAACTTATATACTTCATAGGTTTCGAACGGTTCCTCCAACCTGTTACATAACTTTCTTCAAATGCAATATATCCTTATACTTTAAGAGTAACGGGTATAATAGCAAAAGTTTATTTTAAATATATTTACTAAATAATTGAATTGAATATCATTTATTTTGATTTAATTTAAAAACAACAGAGAACGCTTTAGTCGAGTACTTCGATAATCAGATACCCATTACTCAGCTGAAGGATTTGCGAAGGAGATGGAGATATGCAGTCATCAAAGCTACTGGAGCCGTCTAGCGGCTGTTGACATTTTTGATGGCCTGGAAACAGCCGCTAGATGCCATCAAAACTAGATGGAGCCGCTAGATGGAGCGAGTAGCTTTGATGACTGCATATCTCCATCTTCCTCGCACTCCCTTCACCTGAGTTACGGGTATCTGATAGTCCAAGTTCTCGACTATAGCGTTCTCTCCTGTTTTAGAAAAGTAATGAACATAAAATTTTTGCAACATAACAATCAGTCAATTCAATACAATAAGAATAATCTTGAGTTCTTTCTTAACAATAAAAAAAGACATTGCATCTTTGCCTGAAGTGTTTTTACATGACCTATCCCTAGAAAGCTAGCTAATTAATATTGTATTTGTAGAAATGAAGAGAAGACGGTGTGTTGTGGTTTCCAATATATTTCCAGGTTTTAATCTGTTTTTGTGCGTTCAAGTTTTGTGTGTGTGTTTTTTACAAAGTAGTAAAAAAAAGTAAGGTCATGGCCTTGATGAGACCAGATCTCACTTATAGAAAAAAACTTAAATTTATCGTAAAGAAAAAAAATACTAAAAATAAACTAGACCACGCGTAGACATTCCGCCCGCCTTGCAATATACTTCAAATTGCAAAAGGAAGTCTTCAATGACTAGGAGCACCGTATGCATTATTGTGCACAGGTACCGGATAGCATCCATCCTAGCACAGTATTCTGCGTCACCAGACGCCCACTGTTGGCCTGTAAAAATTGGTATTTGCCAGGACGATGTTGGCAAATTGTGTCCGGACTGAGTCGGACAATTCTCTCGCAGGAGTACGCATCCGCAGCATCGAAGTGACCTTTGCCTTCAGGGTCTCAAGGAAGTCTTTGTTCAATACACTTTCAGCTCCGACAAAGGTCTTTCCATTATCGGAGTAAAGGTTAAGAGGGCAGCCTCGCCTTGACACGAATCTGGAGAACGCACCAAGAAATTATTCCGTTGTCAAGTCTGAAGTAGCTTCCAAATGTATCGCTTTGGTAGAGAAACACATGCGGCAGGCTCGGCCAGTGTAACTCTTCATTTCGAAAGGCCCCGCGAAATCAAGGCCAGTGTGAGAAAATGGCCGTGAGAATGTGCTTGTGGTCGTCACCTTCTTAATAAGATTTATAGGTTTCGGAATCCAAAATTTCGTTCGAATGAGACGCAACATAAGTTGGTTACCACCGTGAAGAGAAATACGGTGTGTAAAGCGGACCAAGAACTCAGCCATTCGGCAGAAGTATGAAAAAATAATCGGATGACTCTCATCGTAAGACAGCGAGTCAGATGCCGTCAAACGACCACATGATCGGATGACGCCGTCGGAATCAAGGAACGGATTTAGGTTGAGGATACAACTTGAGGTAGGAAGTTTTTTCTTGGATTGAAGAAGTTTGTATTCCTCTTTATACTCATTTAGTTGGGTCTGAATGATTAGGATTCGTTGGACATTGGATATTTCATCTGCGCTTAAATCTGGCGGATAGGTGCTGCGAAAACGTCGGCATCGGTGTATAAAACGCTGCACGAACGACATAACCCTTCACTTGCGGTTGAAATCGGAGAATCTATCCAGAATGTCCCCTATTGGACATGCAAATTGGCAACGCACTGCCTTTTTCTCAAGATCAGTTTCAGCAACTGCGTCACAGGGCTTAGGCCATTCCTGCTGTGGGCGAATTAACCATGAGGGTCCATGCCACCATAGGTCACTGTCAGCCAATTCTTCAGAAGATACTCCTCGACTAGCTAGGTCTGCTGGATTGTGTTCTGAACGCACATGAGACCATTTGCGTCATTGCGTAGCTAATGTGATCTTGGTCACTCGATTAACCACAAATGTTTTCCATTGGCACGATGGCTTATTCAGCCAGGCCAAAACAATAGTGGAATCAGTCCAAAAGTAGGTATCCGTAACGGCAAGTGGGATTTGAGGAAGGATTGCGGCCCAAAGTTCTGCCAGAAGAACAGCTTTACAAAGCTCAAGGCGAGGCAGAGACACTGTTTTCACTGGCGCAACCTTAGTTTTAGCTGTCGGAAGATCAGAGGAAACGATACCGCCGCGTTGATCTCGAACATATATCGCCGCCCCGAAAGCCTTTTGGGAAGCATCGCAAAACCCGTGAACTTGGACGTTTGCGCCGGGTTGAAATTGTATCCATCGCGGAACGCGCACTTTCGGCAGAAAGTTGTGGCTGCGAAGGAAATCGTGCCACCTATGAAGTAAATCTGCGGGAAGAAAATCGTCCCAACAAATTTTCGCTAGCCAAATGTCTTGCATCAATATTTTTGCTTGAATTATAAATGGAGATAGCCAGGCGGATGGGTCGAAAAGTCTCGCAATCTGGGACAGGATTTCTCGTTTTGAAAACTTCGATTTCAACTCTACTTGAGACGCAACGAAATAAAACTCATCTGCAGTTGCATTCCATCGCACTCCCAGCGTCTTTGTAGTGCTGACTTCCTCAATCTCGAGGAAGTCGACCGAGAGCAGATGGTCTTTGGGGAGAGACTCGAGAAGGTCTCTTTCATTGGATGTCCATTTACGAAGGGGGAAACCAGCTGAACTGAGCGCTGATCGCAATTTCAAAATAGCTACAATGGCTTCGGACTTTGTGTGTGCTCCTGCAAGCACATCATCGACATACAAATAATTTGAAATAATGTCAGAAGCACAGGGATACTGTGCTTTGACGTCATTGGATAGCTGCTGCAGGGTGCGTAGGGCCAAAAAGGGAGCACAGTTTACTCCAAAAGTGACAGTCTGAAGTTCGTAATCAGCGATATCCCCTTGATCATTTCGAAAGAGGATTCTTTGAAAAGGAGTGTGTGAGGGGGTTACTCGATTTGGCGGTACATTTTTGTAATATCGGCATTGAATACGAACTGCAATATTCGCCACTTAAGGATTTGAAGGGTCAAATCAGATTGTAGTATTGGACCCGGATAAAGAATGTCGTTTAGACGGTTTCCATTTGATGACGGACTCGAAGCATTGAAAACTACACGTACCTTTGTAGTGGCACTCTCGGGCTTAAAAACCGCGTGGTAAAGTAAATTAAAATTTATACTGTCCGTGTCTGAGGAGACCTGCTTCATTTAGCCAAGATCCAAGTATTCTTTGATGACTGAATCATAAATATTTTTAAAAACAGGCAAATTTTTTTTAACGGTTTTAGTTCCGTAGAAACTGTGCGAGGGCGAAAGACCTTGAGTGCCCCAGACTCACACGTTCCGCATTTTTAAAGGGTAGGGATACTACATATTTCCCCTCTGCTGATCTGGAAGTAGTCTGGACGAAATTTTGTTCATAAAAACTATCGGATTCTTTCACAACTTTACCAGGGAGACCCTCAACCTCCCAAAGCTTTGTGAGTAATGTCTCCATAGTAGGCTCAGACTCTATGGACACCTTTGTTGTGAAGGAAGCAACACTTTTTCCTCTGGCTAAAGAAATTGGGCCGGTCAAAATCCACACGAAAATCGTTTCTTGGCCCAGTAGCGAGCCACACAGGTTAGGTTTTGACCCTGAGAGAAGTACTGTCGGAAGAATATCCGCACCTATTAACAAATCAATTTGCGAAGGCTGGAAAAAAAGAGGATCAGCTAACTGAATATTTGGTAGCTCTCTGAGAATACTACGATCAATTGTGGTCGTCGAAAGATTTCCAGCCAACTGTGGCAAGACTAGTGCAGTAGTATCAACTTTAAGTAATGGTTTGGCAGGGTTGCCAATCTGGAAATGGCACAGCTTTTGAGAGACTCCAGAACTGGCTTGGTTAAGCCCTGTAACTTTAGTCCTCACGTTTTGAAATGGAATTTCAATTCGATTAGCAAGTCTTTTCAAAATAAAAGTGCCGTCCGAACCTGAGTCGATCAGGGATCGGGCTGAGTAGTTTTCTCCCAAATGGCATACATGGACGATGGCTGTGCCTAAAAGGACTCCTTGCTGATTGGAAACAAAGTGGACAGAAGTGGACTGTATTGGGGTAGATTCTTGCATACTTGTTCGATCCTGTGCAGAGCTATTATGGTTTCTAGGAATGTCTTTATGTAGGAGCGTATTGTGGCGTCCCTTGCAGGTAAAACAGTTGTGCCTACTTTTGCACTCAAGCAGATGATGTGCTCTAGCGAAGCAATTTAAACACAAACGCCTTTGTTTAATGTAAGTTTCTCGCTCTGGTTGAGACATCTGGAGAAATCGAGGACAAATTCGAACTGGATGTGCCTCTTTGAAGCAGAGATCACAGCTTTGGAGCAACCTGGATCTCGAAGGAGTTCACTCTTTTGGGTGCGGCACCAGTTTTGTGGTCCTTGGAATGAGAAGGAGCGCCCGAAGTCACTGTGTTATCCTCAATCGCCTCTAAGGTGCGATACCTTTCCTCCAGAAAAGTGTTTATCTCTTTCCAAGTGGGAATCTCGGATTTTTTGGTTAAAGACTGCTCCCATAGTGAAAGAGTGACCTTTGGCAGCTTGGATGAGCAAAGAAAAACCAAAAGACAGTCCCACTTAGACGTGGAAACTTCAGAGTGTTCAAGCGCCAGCAAACACTCTTGAATGGTGCTTTGGATTTCCTTTAAAGCTGTCCCTCATTCAACACTTATCGTTGACAGATTAAAAAGGATTTTTAATTGGCTGTTGACGAGAAGTCGCTTATTCTCAAAACGTTCTATAACCGCTGCCCAAGCGGATTCAAAACCATCATTAGTAAGTGGAGATTTGGCAACAATGGCTTTGGATTCGCCACTGGTTTTAGCATTCAAATGAAATAATTATACCCGTTACTCGTAGAGTAAAAGGGTATATTGTATTCGTGCAAAAGTATGTAACAGCTAGAAGGAAGCATTTCCGACCCTATAAAGTATATATATTCTTAATCAGGGTCACTAGCCGAGTCGATATAGCCATGTCCGTCTGTCTGTCTGTCCGTCTGTCTGTATGAACGCTGAGATCTCGGAAACTATAAAAGCTAGAGGATTGGTATTTGGCATGAAGATTCTTGGAGTTCCTACGCAGCGCAAGTTTGTTTCAAAAGGGTGCCACGCCCCCTCTAACGCCCACAATCGCCTATATACGATTTTAAAAATTTCAATATTTCGGAAAAGTTAAAATGCAGTTTTATTGTGTTTATCAATACCTAGCGAAATGTAGAAGAAATTTTTCAAATCGGACCATTCGTTAAAAAGTTATGCGTGTTCAAAGTTTCTATCTCCATCTCCCTTGCACTTCCTTTACCTGAGTAACGGGTATCTGATTGTCGGGGCACCCGACTATAGCGTTCTCTCTTGTTTTTCTACTTTAGTCAACCTGGAGTTGTCGACGTAAATGGCTGTGAATAGTTCACGGAATGTTGGCCAACGCAAATAATCAGCAAATAATAAACACCTCTATATCACATGGCGGAAGATTACAGCCTTTAGAACTAAAATCAGGCCCAGGATTCGGCCGTGACAGTGCTGTAGAAGCAGAAATGAAAGCGATTTGCTCACTCAATTTCGATGCACATCTCTCGTAAACTGAGTAGCAATTATGGTATTTACTTTGCAACGACGGACAGCTGCCGCCGCCTTCTTGAATGACCACCCTGGAACACAAATCAAATTCCCTCTCTACCTTTTCCCATAGGGATTGAATTTGGTCGAGACGGACCTTTAAAGTAAACGAGGTTGGTTCGATAGCTGACGGTGTAAAAATTTGTGCCTCATATCTGCTTAACCGATCGCTTGTGGCAATAAATTCTATCATTGCTGTTTCCCGATTGCCCATTACATTGAATCTTAGATTGCCAGAAGGCCCTGTACTATCATCTTTTTTTCCTTCTTTGGCTAATTGATTTCCGGCCCCGCCTGGCATGTTTGGTGTTTGCCTTTTGTTTAGACAAAAAAAAAATAGTTTTGATATTAGTCAAGGTAAATAGAAGTGGAGGCTGGAATTTATGCAAGTAAAAACCTAATAAGTAGAAGTGTGAACGCGCTATTTGAAGACAATTCAAAAGTGAAAACAATTAATTCCACTGTAAAGGCGTACACGGCCTACAAGGCGTTGTTCTCACTGGCAACTTTATAAAAAACCCAAATGTAAGAAAATATGTGTAGAGTAGTATGGTTGGATATGGTCAATCGATATAACAGGATAGTATTTTTTAATTCCTTTTAGCTTTTGTTTTCTTTTTAAGTTACTAATTAATTAGTTTAAAGGTGTGAATATGGTATTACCTATTCGGCGCTACCTTAACGGATGCCCTGTGGAACTAAGGAACGATTGGAATTGAAACGTAGATATATGAGCAAATGTATGTTGAAATGTGTAATTTATTCACTTAGCACTTTCGCCTAAAACAACTGGGATCATGCACGCACACGGGGTGTATGTATATGTGCTGCAATGTTTATATCACTTTATATTACAAGAAAATATGTGCAATGATATGCACATATGAGACGGATGGCACTGTACGTGTGTATATGTATGTATGTTCGAATGTATGTATGTTGGAAATGTACGTTCAAATGTATGCAGGAAATGTACGTTCAAATGTATGCAAGAAATGTACGTTCAAATGTATGCAAAACAAGAAAGGAAGATAGCTTCGTCCAGCCGCAGCTTATATACCCTTGCAGATAAAAGAAATACCTTTTTAAGTTGTCAGAAATCAAAACGCCTACTTCCTGCAAAGTTACAATGAATTTTCTTATATTTGTTTGATTATTCGTATGGGAGCCTTAAGATATAGTGGTCCGATCCGGCTCGCTCCGACATATGTTCTACCTGCAATAGAAAGAATACTTTTGGGAAAGTTTCATTGCGATAGCTTTAAACCTGAAAGACTAGTTCGCATAGAAACGGACAGACGGACATGGCTAGATGGACTCGGCTATTGGTGCTGAGCAAGAATATATATACTTTATGTGGTCGGAAACGTCTCCTTCACTGCGTTACAATATCTGACTGAAATTATAATACCCGCTGCAAGGGTATAAAAACACTCACACAAATAGAAAGGAACTACGCATGCACTTAGGATATATGTATGTATGAGGATTTGAGACGGATTTGAGACGCACAAAAATGAGTGTATATAAGTACTAAGCTGGCTGGTATATAAAATGCGGCTCGAAGGACCAAAATGAATTTGTAGAAATGAAGAGAACACGGTGTGTTGTGATATAATCATAGGGAGTATAACCAAAATAAATACTAGAATATGGATTTTATTTAGAACCGAGATCAACAATCTATTCGAAGAACTTGATCCTGTTTACAGTGCAATCATTGCTGGTGATTTCAATGTAAAGAATTGAATTCTACCGTTAAATGTATGCATCCAATCGATAGCGAAATTGAATATTTATTCTTAGAACTTTCAGGTAAAGATCTTTCTTCGAAAGCACTAATAGGATGCATTTACCGGCCGAATCGTACTATTGACTATGCCCCCTTAATAAATGTTCTGCGTGAAATATCTGTTGAATATACAGATGTTATTATTACTGGCGACTTTAATAGCAATATCTTAAGGAAAAAACATCTGCTTGATAGTTTCGAATCTATAGGCTTGACTTTAGTTAATTTATACACTCCTACACATTTTACCAACACCTGTGATACTCTTCTTGACCTTTTTTTTGTTAATGTCCCTAGTAAGATTTTATTGTATGACCAAGTCTCTGTACCAGTTTTCTCTAAGCATGACCTCATCTTTCTGACGTATGATTTGACTTTAGCTTATAATTCTGACACTTTCGAATTTAGGGACTATAAAAATATTAACTATACTGAACTGGAAGTAGAGTATAATAATTGTGATTGGACGTCCATATATATGTCTCCCAATATCGAGCATCAATTGAACATTTTTAACAGCAACATTGAGTACCTTTATAACAAATGTGTGTTAATAAGGGAAAAAACTATCCATCCAAAGCAAAATCCTTGGTTTACCCATAATATTAAAAAAAATATAGCGATCCGTGATGCTTTCTACAATAAGTGGAAACGATATAAGACAGAATTTTTTAGAATGCAATACACTCGGGCGCGTGATAATGTCCGGCAGATCATCAGATCTGCAAAGTGCGAATTTTATGGGTCCAAATTTCAAAACTTATCTACTAAAAAAACTTGGCGTGAACTTAAAAATATTGGAATTGGTAACACCAAGCAGCTGGCCCAACACCAAGTGAACGTCAACGATTTGAACAGGAAGTTTGTGCAATTCGATGTACCTGAAGCTACATGTAACAGAATTTTTTAGAATGCAATACACTCGGGCGCGTGATAATGTCCGGCAGATCATCAGATCTGCAAAGTGCGAATTTTATGGGTCCAAATTTCAAAACTTATCTACTAAAAAAACTTGGCGTGAACTTAAAAATATTGGAATTGGTAACACCAAGCAGCTGGCCCAACACCAAGTGAACGTCAACGATTTGAACAGGAAGTTTGTGCAATTCGATGTACCTGAAGCTACATGTAACAAGTACCTGAATGCCTTACCAGACTGTGATAATAGATTTAGTTTTATGTGCGTTAGCCAATGTGATGTTCTTGAATGTTTACTTAAGGTGAAGTCAAACGCTGAAGGCCTGGATGGCATTAGCCCAAAATTTATTAAATTATTATTACCATTACTCCTTAGCCATATAACACACATTATGAACACAGCAATTACCACATCCACTTTTCCCTCTGCATGGAAGTTCGCGAAAATTGTTCCTATCCCGAAAAGTCAAACGGAATTCAGACCCATATCCCTACTTCCTTACTTGTCAAAAATTTTTGAAAACATATTGGCGGCACAGATACAACCCTTTATGGATGACCATTCCATGCTTAGTGAAAAGCAATCTGGATTTAGGAAAAATAGGAGCTGTGTTAGTGCCATTACAGATGTAGTTGAGGACATTCGATCGAGGCTAGATAAAAACTGGATAACGTTTTTGACTCTACTTGATCACAGCAAGGCTTTCGATACCGTCAACCATAGTATTCTATGCACAAAGCTAAAAAACCTTTTCAATTTTTCCGACTCTGCAGTCATGCTCATGAGGTCCTATCTAACAGGTAGACAACAAGCAGTCGTATCTGGGAGTTGTTGTTCTAGCTTTGTTTCGGTGTCTAGAGGCGTTCCCCAAGGATCTGTGCTAGGGCCTTTATTGTTTTCCATCTATGTTAATGATTTACCCAATGTTCTGTCCCCTTGTGATGTCCATCTATACGCTGATGATGTGCAGTTTTATGTTAGTAAGCCTCTATGTCAAGTCAATGATTGTATTAGTATGTGTAATACCCTGCTTTTCAAAATTAATACCTGGGCCACGGAAAACGGACTATGTCTAAACCCAAAAAAAAGCAAATGCGTAATTATCTACAAAAAACCCTTCGATACATCGCAACTCCCGAATTTAATAATTGGAAATAGCCCTATCAAATACGAAGAATCGGCAGGAAACCTGGGTATTACCTTTAACAACACGTTAACATGGAGCAAACATATCTCCAGAGCAACTGGGCGAACATATGGGCTTCTGAGACAGCTTTCTACTTCTCAGTCGTTCTTGCCAACCCAACTTCGAATGCTAGTGGCCAAAACAATCTTGGTTCCCACCTTGTTTTACGGTGTCGAGATTTTTGGGCACTGCGACACTCAAGATACTCAAAAATTAACTGTTGCTTGTAATTCGATCGTCCGTTACGTGTTTAATCTTCGTCGCACTGACCACACTTCCCACCTAGTCAATAATGTTCTTGACCTTAGCCTTAGTCAGTGGATTGACCTCAAAACATTAATTTTTATTCATAAGATTGTGTGCACCCGTGAACCGTCTTACTTGTTTCAGAAACTTCTTCCAGCTCAATCGCAAAGAACACAAAATTTTATTATCCCTCGATATAAAACCTTATGCTCGAAGAGACAATTTTTTATCAATGCAATTCGCCTATGGAACTATCTCCCACATGCTATCAAAACAATTAGAAGCGCGTCTCAATTTAAATCGAAAATCAAAGAATTAATGCTAGATCAAAATTAGTTGCAAACTTATAATCAAATTATTAACCCTACTTTGTTAGATTTTAAGTTTTACTTTTAAATTAAATTATTCTTGTTACTCAATCCGATGTGACTAGCGCAATAAATATAAGTTTTTACTTGTAGCGTTAGGATATAAACAAATAAATTGAAATTGAAATTGAAATTGAAATACTTCCTTTGGGGATAGTGTTAATAAAACTGCTCGACAGTGTTTTTGCAGGCCTATGGGCATTAAATTTTTAACATAGATATAAATATCTGCACCGCATCAAATTGGTTGTGAGGTGACCAAATTACTAAAATGGCACATAAGCTTTGATTGACTTAAATTATGATGGAACCTTAAATGCAATTCTGTAGAAGGGCATCTAAGCAATTTTTTGTCATATTTGTGTACAATTGAGTACAGAACCTCGAAGATATCTTAATTGAAAACATTAAATGTTCCTATTTTTTCAAGCCGCGATTTCACAAATACCACCAGTGTACAGTGTAATATATGGGTCTATGAAAGCTAATAATGGTAGTGAGACCTTCAAAGGAAATATTGATTCGTAATTTGGATCTTTTCTAGATATAACTTTTATAAAAGGCAGGCATTGCGAAAAATGGAACTGCAACCCGTTTTTTCGGAGGCAGTCACCATTTTCCTATTATTTTTGAGTTTCAGTTGAAGTATGCCAAAATGCTTCGTATCAAAAAACGGGATATTGAAAAATCCAAAAAATTATAGAGTTAATATATTTTATAAGATGTGGTGGAATGACAATTTAAAAGTTGTGTTCAACCAATATGTCGAAAGTAAAAAAAAAGCTTGTAGGGGAGAATAGTAGTATAATAGAATATAGTAGAATAATAGTAGAAAAAATTTGGTTAGACATAGCAGCTATAAATAGAGAGCCATTGGAATGAGACTGGTATCATCGAAAAGACTGTTCTTTTGGGTATAACTTTTTCCTACATAATTTTGAAGTCAGTTGCAAAGCCTTCGAGGAACGTTGCAAATTGTCAACATACTTCTTAAACTAGTCTAGCCCGAGTACTGTGGTAATAACAGTACGAAATTAACTTTCGCTGTTAACGTTATAGGGTAAAAGAGATAATTTTTATAACATTTTTTTGGACTCTTTGGCCACCAATCTTTTGATCCGAAATGGAAAAGAGTTTTGTGATTTTTTCCCTTTCCCATGATATAACAAGAGAGAGCGCTATGGGATGCGCCGACTATCAGTTACCCGTTACTCAGCTAAAGGGAGTGCGAGGGAGACGGAGATATAAGACTTTGATCGCGCATAACTTTTTAACGAATGGTCCGATCTGACAAAATTCTACATTTCGATAGGTATTAATAGACACAATAAAACTGCATTTTTACTTTTTCGAAATCTTTAAAGACGTGGGCGCCAGACACCTCTTAAAATCGTTTAAGACGATTGCGGGCGTTAGGGGGCGTTAGGGGGCTCGGCTGAAACAAACTTGCGCTGCGTAGGAAGCGCAAGAATATATGTGGGTAATCCCAACTTTCTAGCTTTTGTAGTTTCCGAGATCTCAGCGTTCAAAAAGACGGACAGACAGAAAGACAGACAGACATGGCTAGATCGACTCGACTAGTGACCCTGATCAAGAATATATATACTTTATAGGGTCTGTTCGTGCAAATCATGAAGGCCAATACGGCAATTTATTTCCAACTAATAATTCGGACAGACAAGAATAGTACTTGTAGACACTTTCGTTTCCAAATTGAGAGTGATCCAATCACATTTATTCAAGCTCTTCTAGAGCCATTATATGAGTTTCAAAGTTACAATAGTGGTTCTCGCGAGTGCGAGGGAACGAAAGCTCTTTTTAATACGAGAGGGCAAATTCGACTTCATGAGATCTAAGGTACTAATTGTTACATTCTATTACAAAAGTAAATCGCCACCGAATTGACTGAACAGGGTCGGAAATGCTTTCTTTTAGCTGTTACATACTTTTGCATGAATACAATATACCCTGTTTTGAATAATAATTTAATTACAATGTTTTAGAAACTTGCATTTTTTAATTGTTAATTTATTAAATAAATCCTCCAAATGTTTTTTTTTTTTGCCATAAAAGAATTTAAAATCAGCTTTTCCGAGCCTTCACTGTACTCTTCCGCCCCGTTGTCCTTCGTGTTCTGTTTATTTCTTGGTCTTCCAGGGCAAACTAACAGGGACTGCTGGATCATACACTTCATTCTGGCCAAGGTCGACGCTGAAACTCGACGCAAATGCATTGAGGGAAGCCGGGAACTTGAATCTCCGTCTGTGGATGATAAACTCAAGTTTTTAGACCGACGCTGCAAGGAATTCGAGTTCAGCAAAAGTGAGACAGACATAGACTTCAAGGTTGGCGCACCACAGCCGCGCAAAGCAAAGCGTTGGTCCCACGCCTTAGTATCGATGAAAGAAAATGCTTGTGTGAAATGTAACTCTAAGGAGCCCAAAATTTTCTGAAGCATCGATTGACCAGAGACGCACATTTGTAAAGACAAAATCCTTGTGTTTCAACTGTCTTAAGCTTGGGCATGTATCACTCAAGTGTGAATCCAAATTCACATGCAAGATTTGCCATAATCGCCATCACTCTCTGCTACATGAAGATATTCCTGGATCGCAAGCTGCAGTGACCACGACACAACCACATATTGATGAAAGGCACATCTCAAGCGCTCCCGAAGATGTTACGGTGACCATCAGCCATATCGCTCGTGCGCAAGTGGCTCCCACATCTGAGTCCTTGTGCAGCGGATCAACAACTGCTACACAGCCCCAAGGGGTAAGGAAAAGTGCATTGCTAACAGCTCTGGTGTTTGTTAAAAATGCGAAAGGATTGCACACTACATGTCGGGTACTTTTAGACAGTGGTTCGGAACTGTCGTACAGGCACTTGGTTTGTCACGCGCGCCCTCACGCATTTTGGTGTCTGGAATCTCATCGATCAAGGCAGAGACAACTAGAGGCTGTAGCACACTGGACTGCAGTCAAGGATGTCAGATCATACAATGAAGATACGCGCACACGTACTCAGCAAAATTATCTCCACGTTAGCAAGACACGATATCGATGCCTCAGCACTCAAGGCATTCGCAGGCTTTAAGCTTGCAGATTCTGAATATCAATCGTTGGCGCCAGTCGATATTCTCTTGGGTAGCGATTGCGTTTGGACCGTGTTCACCGGTCAAAATATGTTCGACATGCAGGGCAACATCATCGCTATTTCGACCATTTTTGGATGGGTCATAACATCTATCGTTACTACCGGCTGTTCATCTACAAAAACAATGCACACGGCAATTGACATTGACTCATGGACTCAAGGAGGATGTCAACCAGAAATTTTTAAAAGGGAACCAGATGACGATAAAGTTGAACAGCATTTTATGGAAACACACACTCGTGACTCCAAAGAGCGTTACATAGTCGAAATTCCCTTCAAAAACTCCAACGAACAGTTTTCGGATACACTACAAAGTGCACTTGCAAGATTCAGGGGTGTAGAACGCCGATTAAGTACAATTTATGCGTGAATACCTTCAATTAGGTCACAATACGTACAATTTATGCGTGAATATCTTCAATTAGGTAACATGGGAACTATCGCCAGGAGACATTGACAAAGGGTCAAGCTTTTACTTGCCTCCTCATCCTGTAATAACCCAAAAGCTTAGGGTAGTATTTGACGGATCATTCAAGGATACAAATGGAAAATCCTTAAACGATGCTCTACACATTGGGCCCAGCATTCTACGAAACCTCTTCTCGATTTGTATGCGTTTTAGAATGTTTAAGTTCGTCTTTTCCGTATTCTTTTCAAATTCATCACGTATAGCTGAACGAGCTACTTTTACAACCGAGGTACAAAAAAAAGGATCAAATCCTACAGCGAAGGTTCTTGGCATTCATTGGGATCCAGAAGAGGATACGTTATCCTACAAAGTTTTCCTTACACCAAATCCGGACAACACCAAGCGCCAAGTGCTGTCTGACGTGGCACGAATCTTTGACCCGCTGGGTATTTTGTCGCCAGTGGTGTTCCAAGAGTTGTGGTTACTCGATCTCGGCTGGGACACGGAGCTTCCTCCAAAGATTGCTGACTGGTGGAACAAATGCCGCAACGACCTACACATACTTCGGGAACTACGCCTGCCACAATTTGTGGAAAACGATGGCGATCACATCGAACTGCATGGGTTCTCAGATGCCTCCTTCAAGGCATATTCCGCAGTCATCTACAGCAGAGTGGTGCGTGCAGATGGCACCGTATCTGTTTCACTCATAGCAGGAAAAACCAGAGTTGCTCCGCTGAAGCAGCAATCCCTACCGCGCCTCGAGCTGTGTAGCGCCTTCCTACTGAGCAGACTAATCCTATCAGTCAAGGATTCTCTGCAACACAAGGACTTCGAAATTCATGCATGGTGTGATTCAACCATAGTTCTGTCTTGGCTTTCACATCCACCATCGAAGCCGAAAACATTTGTAGCAAACAGGACTTCAGAAATACTCGACGCATTGCCGCGCAGTGCATGGCATCTTGTAAACACAAAGGAGAATCCAGCGGACTGCGCCACACGAGGAATGCTTGCTGCAGACCTTTTCCATTTCGACTCAGCGGGTCTTGTCTTGGACAAAACTGGTCCACGTTTTAGCTTACGCATTACGCTTCATACAAAGGGCCAGGACCATTAAGCTTGTAGCGCTGACAAATGGGGCCAGGCTCACCTTTGAAGAGATTCAGGCTGCTCGCATACTTTGCCTGCTTCATGGAGGATCGAAATCTTCTGACGGAAAACAAACCACTTCGCAGCCGCTTCCAGTTGATCAAGCTTTCACCGTTTATCCTCAAGGAAAGGAAAAACTAAAGGCTTCAAATGTCTCTTTGTTTGCCTTGTAACATCAGCCATACATTTGGAACTGGCCACCGACCTTAGCACAGACACATTCCTGGCATGTCTATGGCGTTTCATGTCCCTTCGAGGAAAGTGTTCGCAAATCTTCAGCGATAACGGCACGAATTTTGTTCGTGCCAAACGGCCTGACCTGACCTCACCGACTTGTCTCCGGCCCATTTTTTAATTGGCCGCCCTTTCACAACGGTTCCAGAGTGTGATCTGACTCATTTGCCAATCAATCGCTTAGACTACTGGCAGCATTTACAATCAATGTACCAAGGTTTTTGGAAGCGCTGGCACCAGGAATATCTAACATCGCTGCAGCAACGTCAAAAGTGGAACAACAAGGAACGGAACATCGCAGTAGGCAGTGTAGTCCTTGTAAAGGACTCAAATCTCCCTCCCGTGTATTGGAGGCACATCAGGGACCAGATGGACTTGTACGCGCTGTGAAACTTAAGACGTCTACTGGAGAGATGACGCGACCTATCACTAAGTTAGCTGTGCAGCCTAATTCAGAAACCATGTTTCAGGGCGGCCGGGATGTAGATGAACGGATTGCATCCATAATTTGAATTTGAATTTTTGAATTTTTTTTTTAAATACCAGCTTCGCCCATTTTAGTATCTTCTGTGCTGCGTAACACTATGAGATTTTTTGGTTTTCTATGTTAAGTTAAGACTATTGCGGAACATGTCGGTTCATAAAGTTTAACACACAAAATATTTATTTTTCTCAAAAACGGCTCTAACGATTTTCTTTAAAACTTTAATCTGTATAGCCCTTGAGATTCCTTAAATTTTGGTATATAACATTACATTACTGTAAAAGTTCACGTTTAAAAGTTATTAAGAAACGAAAATATTAATGCTGCCCAAGGGCCGTTCATTTACAAGCCGAACAGATTTGGCCAAAAAAAAAATTTTACATTTTTGATTTGCCTGAAACTTTTTTTACATGTTCTATTCGGAAAATGAGCAATCACATGTATCAGGATTTGTCCGAAAAAAAAATTTTTTTTTAGTTAGAATTTTTTAAAATTTGACAAATTTGACAAATTTGAAAAAGTACCCTCTCATTGAAAATCTTTATCTCCGGTTATATGAATCCGCGTAACTTCATGTCTTTTGCATTAGTTCCTCTAAAACCTCTTCTTAAAAAAAAAATAAGTTTTTAGTTTCTTATAAATAAAAGCAAATTAAGGTTCTAAAAAATTTTTGTATTTAAATTTTTTTTTTTATATTTCAATGTATGCGCCATATTGTTAGTTACAATCGGTTTTTGTAAACAGTTGAAGCCATTTTTAGTTTTTAAAATATCGAATTTTTTTAACAAGGCCTCTGCTTTTTTCTATGAAAACACGTCGCAGCAAGTAGGGCTACTCTCTCACTCTTATCGGATCCTTATGGAATTCATGTTTTCTCATCGTTTACTAGTCCTTTAACAATTTTTAATGATTAAAAGTTAAGTTTTAAGTGTTTTAACAATTTCTGAATGACAAAAAGTAATTTTTTATGTGTATGTGCATATCCAAACTGTATTTTAGTGTCAAGGAATCGTTAAAATTGTTTTAAACCGTTTCATTAATGCAATTCTTAAATAAATAATTAAATTTAAATGTACCAATATATTAGCTCCTATGAGAGCAAAAGTAAACAATACAAAACATCTGATATCAAATAAAAACACCTCTTAACGAGGTAAAAAACTAGTGACGATCGCACCTTCAACGTACAAAAGTTCTGATATCAACATTTGTGACGAAAAATTATTACACTCGTCATTAAATACACTTTCTAAAATTTTCTCATTCGGCACGCTGCAATAGAAAATGCCTGTGAAGGGAAAACGGCTGGAATAGTTTGCTAGGGCGGACCGAATGAGAAAATACTAGAAAGTGTATTTAATGACGATTATGACTGACACATGGGATCCGGTTCTAATTTTTCATATGAGCAAACAATATTTGACATAAGGGAAATTCAAACAATAAAAGAATTTCTTGCGTTTCTAGAACAACGATTTCTGGCACTTGAAGCCATCGGTGGAAAGGCGCATAAGGAAAAACATAGAACAAGTGCCTCTGCAACTGCAAGTTCATTCGCTTGCCTGTTTTGTCAAAAAGGGCATAGCATATACAAATGCGATAAGTTTAAGGAAACTTCTCCTGCTGAAAGACTGACATGGGTCCAGCGAAAGAATTTGTGTGTCAATTGCTTAAAGGCAGACCACATGTCCAAACAATGCATGTCTAAATATACATGCTTGAAATGTAACAAAAAAAAAAACAAGAGAGAACGCTATAGTCGGGTTGGTGTCCCGACTATCTAATACCCGTCACTCAGCTAAAGGGAGTGCGAGGGAGATAGATATATAAACAATTTTGATTGCGTAAAACTTTTTAATGAATGGTCCGATTTGAAAAATGTCTTTTACATTTCGATAGGTATTAATAAACACTATAAAATTGCGTTTATATATTTTTAAAATCTTAAAAGATGTGGCCTCCAGACACATTTGAAAATCGTTTATGGCGATTGTGGGCGTTAGGGAGGCGTGGCACCTCGATGAAACAAACTTGCGCTGCGTAGGAAGCCCAAGAATATGTGTATGAAATCTCAAATTAAAGATATTCATAAACTAGCACCGTCCGACTTTAAATTATATTCAAGGAAAAGCCCTTGTCTCAACATTTTGGCGACCGTGACAGGACTTTGCTAGTTTTGAGTGGTTTTTGTATGAGTTGAGGTTAAGTTCTCTGCCACTGTACTTCGCTCCCAATTGTCGCTCGCGCATTGTTAAGTAGCCCGCCTACGCGCAACATATTGGTGCTTCGCTGCCCCATCGCTGCTCAGCGCCACATTCATCAACCTTTCGTCGTTGGAGTCGACACACCGTCCTCCAAGTCTATCACCCTCTCGTCGTTGGAGTCGACACACCGTCCTCCAAGTCTATCACTCTCTCGTCGTTGGAGTCGACACCCCGTCCTCCAAATCTATCAACACTTCGTCGTTGGAGTCGACAGCAGTCCTCCAAAATTTGCCTACATTTCTCGTCGTTGGAGTCGACATCGGTCCTCCAGATCTATCAGGCCAAAGTTGGGGTCGACATTCGGTCCCCCATCTTCACATCGTACTCGGCGGACACAGCATCCACCAATCTCGGACATAACCCCATCTTCACATCGTACTCGGCGGACACAGCATCCACCAATCTCGGACATAACCTCGATCTTCACATCGCGTGTTCGCATCTGCCAGCCTATTGCATAACAAGCCTGGCGAGCCAAAACTTTCCACTACATATCGTCATCTCTTTCGCACTCTCATACGTGTGTGTGTGCATGCTGTCCACGGCGTTGCCAGATCAACTCATCACATAACTGGAACGTGGAACTTACAACATGCCTACCGTCGAACAACTTGAAGCGCAGCGTGTGGACGCACACAGGAATCTTTCCAGAATCAGCCAGTCAGTGAACCCTGGTTTCAACCTTTCGCCGTTGGAACTGACGTGCCGTATGACGATTCTGGATTCCTACTTCAAACTCGTGTTGTCGATACAAGAAAATATAGAGATGATGGACCCGGCAGAATCGCAACGTGATTCTCGTCGGGAAATAGAAGAGCTGTTCATCCACACCAAAGTCTCTATTCAGGAGCAGCTCGGACCAGATGCAAACAGCACCGCGATTCATGAAACTACGGTTAATGTCGGTCATACGTCAGCAGTCAAACTGCCACGTATATCACTGCCAATATTCGACGGTAAATATTCCGAGTATCAGAACTTTATCACATCATTCAACCAAGTCGTAGCGAACCAGTTAAGCCTGTCTAAAATTGAGAAGTTCAACCAGCTGTTGAACTGCCTAAGAGGGCCAGCTCTGGAAACAGTTCGAGCTTTCCAGGTTACTCCCGACAACTACACGAAGGCGCTGGAGCGCCTGAGAAACCGTTATGATAACCCTACGCTCGTTTTTCTCGACAACATATCGTCATTGTTCGCATTGCAACCTGCCGCCAAGTCCAACGGGCAACAGCTGCGCAGCCTTATAGATAATGCCTCCGCATTATACAACTCTTTGCGATCTCTGGGCACTGAATCGCAGATCTCGCAGGCCATGCTCATATCCATAGTCATGGGCAAGGTTGATCAGGAGACCAAGAGGAAGTGGAACGAATCGCTCGATTACTCCGTATTACCTTCGTGGGACAGATGCGTTCAAATCGTGGAACGGCACTGTCAATATTTAGAATCGGATAGAAAGCCATCCGCCGACGCCTTCGTGAGCCAGCCAGGTGGCCACAAGCCTCGCACGCAGAGGAACCCATCAAGTTTGTCTTTCAACTGTACAACCCAAACTTGCAACATGTGTTCAAGCACAGACCACAAGATATTTAGATGTCCCGATCTAATCAAGCTTACGCCGGACAGTCGCTTAGATAAAGTGAAGCGCCTTCGGCTTTGCATCAATTGCCTCAATAAGGGCCATCATGTAGCCAATTGCCCATCTATTCAGAGATGCCGCATATGTTCATCAGCGCATCATTCATTGCTTCATCGATACGTTCCTGAATCCGTTGCACCAAATGCGCTGCAGCCCAGAACAGACACATCGCAAGTTTCGGACGCAGTCACTCATACCCACACTGATACTCGTTCTGATTGTGTCATACTCGCCACGGCATTAGTATTGGTAAAGGACGCATCTGGATGCTACAAGGTAGGACGAGCCCTACTGGATTCCTGTTCCCAGGTGAACTTCATTTCGGAAGAGTTCGCCCAGAAGCTGCGATTGCCTCGGAACAAACGCCACATGGAGATTCGCAGCATCGGGGACACACAAACGCAAATTAAGCATCATACAGCTACCACAGTTAAATCTCGACAAACTGATTTTGAGTTGCTCCTTGATTTTTGCGTTACATCACACATTGCCTATCACCCAGAAGCGGAGATAGACATTTCATCGTGGGACCTTCCCTCTAACGCATTGCTGGCCGATGAAAAGTTCAACCTATCTCGGCGAATCGATTTGCTACTAGGAACGGAAACCTTTTTCGACATCCTAGCAATCGGCCAAATCAAGCTTGGCCAAAACTTACCAGTGTTACAGAAAACACTACTCGGATGGATAGTGTCTGGTCGATGTCAGATGCATCCCAGGTCACTCCATCAATATTCTTCAATCGTAGATGTGGACGACGCCATTCACAAAAACTTGGAGCGCTTATGGCGCATTGATGAGGTGAAGAATTCGTTAAATACGCTGACACCAGAACAACGGAAATGTGAAGAATTCTACAACAAAACGGTCCGACGCACCGGAGACGGTCGGATAATGGTACGACTACCATTCAAGGACGAACCCAGTCTGCTCGGCTCCTCCTACGACACCGCTAAAAGAAGATTTCTCGCTCTCGAACGAAGCCTTAACCGTAAGCCTGAGGTCAAGGCCAAGTACATTGAGTTCATGCTGGAGTTCGAAGCCTTGGGACACATGAGCTTGGTAGGCCACCCAAACCTACATACTTCACATTTCTACATTCCGCACCACTGCGTGCTCAAGCCCAGCAGCACATCGACTAAGCTGAGAGTAGTCTTCGACGCCTCTTGTCAGACAACATCTCAGAAATCCCTCAACGATCTACTAATGGTGGGACCGACCATTCAGCCAGATCTCTACACATTGCTCCTTCGTTTTCGTATATATCAGTACGCAATCACTGCTGATGTGGTCAAAATGTTTCGTCAGGTGCAGGTATCTGCAGAGGATCGGAGATACCAGTATATCATTTGGAGAAATTCGCAATCAGAGCCACTTCACACCTTTGAACTGAATACAGTCACTTATGGCACTGCGGCCGCACCGTATTTAGCCATACGCAGCATGGCTTACCTTGCAGATCAACACATCGACAACTATAAGCTCGGAGCTAGAGCCATTAAATCATCGTTCTACGTTGATGACTTCCTTGGTGGAGCAGACACAGAAATGGAACTTCATCAAATTAAGGAGGAAGTCACAGCTATCCTGAAAGACGGCCAATTTGAACTCGCTAAATGGCACTCAAATCACAGTAAGTTTGTGAAAGACGATACCATCAAACTGTTAAATTTAGACGAGGACAAGGTCACCAGCACACTTGGTCTAAAATGGGATCAAGATTTGGACATATTCATATTCACGTTTTCGCCTAGAACCACCTCGGACCTTGTTACCAAGCGTACTATTCTGTCAATAGCGTCCTCGCTGTTCGACCCATTGGGATTAGTAACACCAATTATAATAGTTGCCAAAATCATCCTTCAAGAACTGTGGTTATTAAAACTACACTAGGATGAGTCCGTTCCGCAAGGCATCCATTCCGCTTGGACATCGCTCCTTCAATCGCTCACGTCTTTAGAATCTGTAGCCATCCCACGATACTGTCTCCAACCGACGACATGCTCTCTGGAGATACATGGATTCTGCGACGCATCTATCAGGGCGTACGGGTGCTGCGTCTACGCTCGGACACTTGGATCAGATGGTCTCATCAAAGTCCAACTCATAACATCCAAGTCCAGAGTTGCTCCAACCAAGAAACTTTCGCTGCCTAAGTTGGAACTCTGTGGGGCACATCTGCTCTCACAACTCTATCGGAAAATCGCAGGAATCTTCGCGGACATTGAGCCAACCATATACTTGTGGTGTGACTCCCAAATCGTCCTACACTGGAATCGCCAGCACTCAGCCACGTTGTCAACCTTCGTCGGCAATCGAATTTCGGAAATTCAGGAAGCAACACACGTTCCAACACACTGCAACCCGGCAGATCTACTCACCAGAGGCTGTACAGTTGCTGACCTGCAAACCTCGATATGGTTTCAGGGACCTGCATTTTTACGGGGAGATCAGCATCATTGGCCAAAGGACAATAAGGAAGACATCGACATGGAGGTTGTGCAACTGGAGACAAGGAAATCAGCCTTCGTCGTACGCACCGTCAATAACCCACTGCTCTCAGGAATTAATAAATTCAGCTCGTATTTTCGCTGTCTACTTGTTGTTGCCTGGATGTACAGATTTTCGGATCGCAGCCGTAAAGGGTTCCTGACTCAGTCGCTATCGCCGACCCCCACAGAGTTGCAGCGGGCATTACACTGCATCGTGTGGAACATCCAAACCGAGCACTTCCATCTAGAAACATCGTTGCTGCGCAAGGAACATCCTCTTCGTAATAACCTAAAAAACCTTAGTTTATTTATACAGGTGACTGATGGCTTCGAGCTTCTAAGGGTTGGAGGGCGTCTGGAACTTGCAAACTACCCAGATTCTCAAAAGCACCCAATTCTTCTACCCAGAAAGGATCACTTCGTAGAGTTATTCGTTCGTCATCTCCATCTCCAAAACTATCACGCTGGACCAAAGGCACTTGTCGCACTAATCCGACAGCAGTTCTGGATAGTGAACGCGAGAGATTTGGCACGACAAGTCGTTCGCTCATGCGTACATTGCGTTCGCTATCGACCAACTCTGGAAACGCAATTAATGGGTCAGCTACCCAAGGAACGCATCACACCGTCTCGGCCGTTTTCAAGATGCGGAATCGACTTCTGCGGGCCGGTCAACGTCTACCTGCGCATCCGCGGAAAACCCCCCAGCAAGGCTTACTTAGCCGTTTTTATTTGCTTTGCCACAAAGGCAATACACGTGGAGGTGGTATCAGATCTTACCACAGACAGCTTCATAGCAGCTCTCAAACGCTTGATTGCCCGACGTGGACTCCCATCCGACATCTTCTGCGATAACGCTACGAATTTCGCAGGGGCCAACAACAAGCTAGAGTCGCTGAAGCAGTTCCTTTTCAAGGGTGAAACTGTTAATTCGATCACCAATTTTTGTAATATGCAATTTATTAACTTCCACTTTATCCCGCCCAGGGCCCCGCATTTTGGGGGTATATGGAAGGCGGCAGTCAAAAGTGTCAAAGGACTACTCAATCGCACACTCCGAGATACTAGGCTCACCTTTGAAGAGCTCTCTACTGCAGCCGCGGACGTTGAGGCGATCTTAAATTCCCGCCCCTTGACTCCGCTATCGTCGGATCCAAGCGATTTGGGCGCGCTGACGCCTGGACACTTCCTGGTGGGAGACGCGCTCCGAGCATTACCGGAACTTCCAATAGCCGACGACAATTTCGACAGTCTGGATCGATGGCAGAAGGTCAGCGCTATTAAGCAGCGCATATGGAGTCGCTGGAGCCAGGAGTATATCAACGAGCTACAGACCCGCACAAATTGGACGAAGACAGCTCCAAACCTAGAAGTCAACGACATGGTCATAGTCCATGAGGATAACCTTCCTCCACAACGTTGGCTACTTGGACGTATTGTCGACACCATCAAGGGACACGACAACATTGTGCGCGTAGCTAACATACGCACTGCCAGAGGAATTATACGCCGACCTATTCGGAAACTAGCATTACTACCAGTCTCTTGAAAGTCAATCGCATACTTTCAAGGGGGGCGGTATGTTGGGTCAAAACCCAATTGCCGTTTTAAATCTTGCGCCGATTCTTGACAGTAATCATAAATCGATAAGAATTGTGATGCTGCCAACTCGACCGCAAGAAAAAGAGAAGATAGAAATGAAAAAATATGGAATTTTTTTTTTTTTTTAACCTTCGCACGAGGAAGTCAAGTGCATTGAATTTACCTGAACTCATTAAAGATATTCATAAACTAGCACCGTCCGACTTTAAATTATATTCAAGGAAAAGCCCTTGTCTCAACAGCTATATCGACTCGGCTAGTGACCCTGATCAAGAATATATACTTTATAGGGTCGGAAACGCTTCTTTCTCCCTGTTACATACTTTTGCACGAATACAATATACCCTTTTACTCTGCGAGTAACGGGTATAACAATACATTTTTACATTTAGGTAACGGAAAATCTAATTCTGAACAAAAAACAGCTGCTTCTGCTGCGACAAACAGTATTAAGAAGAAGTACACACTGTTAGCAACGGCTATAGTGACAGTTCAAGGTACAAATCGTCAATAAGGAGACATTCGAGCGCTTCTCTGTTCTGGTTCACAAATCAATTTAATCTTGGAAAGATTAGTAAAGCGGTTATCATTAAAACTCTCCCCAACAAATCTACGGATTGAGGGAATTGGAGGCCAGCCGCGAATTAGCAAAGGACGCGTCAGTGTGTTAATGTTAATAACCGATCTAAAAATATCGAAAAGCATTAATCTTGCGGGTCCCAATTTTGATCGACCAGGAAAAATTGATTTGTTGCTAGGCGCAGAACATCATTTTTCCATTATAAAACCTGAGCAGATAAAAACATATCCAGGTTTTCCAATTCTGAAAAATACTGAATTGGGTTGGATTGCTGCTGGAAAGGTTAACATGAGTGCAAAAATGCCACAGAACTGCATGGTAGTTTCCTCAGCCGAAGAAGCGAAATCATCGTTGGAAAGGTTTTGGAAGTTGGACCAATTAGAGCCAATTAGAAAATACAGGACTCCAGAAGAAAGACACTGCGAAAAGCACTTTATTGATAATCTTTAGCACGCACAAGATGGCAGATTATCAGATCAGCAGATTAATAGTCAGATTACCGTTTTCTGAAGATCCTTCAGCCCTGGGCAAGTCTTGCGATATGGCTACAAGGCGGTTATATTCGTTGGAAAAAATGTCCTGTCCAGAAATTAGGAGGATGTTTAAAGAATTTATGGCAGAAGCAAGTGATGCCGGAACAAATACCGAAGGCTCACTACTTCATCCCTCATCATTGTGTTCTGAAACCAGAGAGCACTATTACGAAATTAAGAGTAGTCTTTGATGCCTCCTGTAAAACGTCGTCAGGAAAATCTTTGAATGACGTGATGCATCCAGGACCAGTTGTTCAGAGTGATCTGTTCTCGATGTTATTGAGATTCAAAACTCACAAATATGTCTTTACTGCAGACATCGAAAAAATGTACCGCCAAGTATGGTTGAATCCAAATGATCAATTTAACCATATGATTGTTTGGCGATATGATTCAAGTGAACCAAAAAAGTATTATAGGTTAAAGACGGTGACATATGGCACAACATCAGCTCCGTTCCTGGCCACTAAATGCTTGGAACATTTAGCCAACACCAAATCTGAAAAATGGCCACTAGGAGCAGCTGCATTAAAAAACGATTTTTATGTGGATGATTGCCTAAACGGAGCTGTCACGATACAGGACGCAGCAAGGATTCAACAAGAACTAAATAAAATCCTGCTGGCGTGCGGATTCAAACTAAGAAAATGATGCTCTAATACACACCAATTATTAAAGGGATTCCTACCTGAAGACGTCGTCAGCACCATTAATATGGGTGCAGCTTTAGAACACACCAGTGTAAAAACACTGGGAATTATATGGACTCCAAAGGACGATCATTTGTGTGGCAGAGCTCAAGAGCAAAAAACTCAGAGCATTACTAAAAGAGTGGTAGCCTCTGAGGTCGGTCAAATCTTCGATCCTCTTGGCCTGTTTTCACCAGTAATAATAAGGGCCAAAATATTTCTGCAAACCCTGTCACTTCAACAACTGGATTGGGATACGGAAATATTAGATTCCCTAAAGGAAAGGTGGGAGGCCATCAGACAGGATCTGCAACATTTAAATAAAATGAAAATTCCACGTCACATTTGTGATGGGAAAGTCCCACAAAAACAGGAGCTACACATATTCGTGCATGCTTCTGAAAGGGCATTTGGAGCAGCTGTTTACGTAAGAGCCACTTATAAAAACAAACAAACAACTGTACGTTTGTTGTGCGCTAAGTCAAGAGTAGCGCCTCTAGAAAAACAAACCCTACCCTGTTCTAGGAGCCGAACTAGCCAATAAAGTCAAAAAGGATCTAAGATTTAACACAGAATCCATTAAAACATATTATTGGACAGATTTAACAATAGTGCTTTGTTGGATCATTGCAAAGGCATCGAATTTCCATACATTCGTTGCAAATAGATTGTCCAAAATACAAGACACATCCAGTCCAAACGAATGGAGACATGTGTCATCAAATCTCAACGCCGCAGATGTGTTATCAAGAGGAATCCCCGCATCTCAACTAGGCGCACACACTTTGTGGTCATACGGACCACCCTTTCTTCACGGACCTGAAGAGAAATGGACATCCCTCTTTAAGGCCCCTAAAGACAACAGCATCTCATTGGAGAGAAAACTAAAAATAGTCACTCTCGCAACAAGTTCGGAAGGAGACGAATATACCGTATCAACCACGGAAACTCCTTTAATCGTCTACAACGTATAATTGCCTATATGTTACGATTCTGTTATCGTAAAAACAGGAAGGATACAGTGCTGATAGAGTTGGACGAATTGGAACAAGCCAGGAGGATAATAGTACGATGTGTACAACAAGCTTACTTCGCAGATGAGCTTAAACATTTACATCGACATCCTGGACGACCGTTACCCAGCAGCAGTAAGGTGGCCTCTCTTCACTTGCACTTGGACGAAAACTCTATTATTAGAGTAGGAACAAGAGTAGAAAACGCACCAATTTCTCGTGATGCAATGAGTCCATATTTATTGCCTTACAACGACGAAATTGTAAAAATATTATTAGCAAAACTACATACCGAAAATATGCATTGTGGTCAAAATACCTTGAAGGGTATTGCTCGACAACAATATCATATAGTAAAGGCCACTTCCATGGTTAGGAATGTAATCATGAAATGCATTCCATGCACGAGATATCGTCCGAAACTGATGTCGCAAATTATGGGAAAACTACCTGAGCATATGGATAAAGCATACATAGCCGTATTTGTATGTTTTGCGACAAAGGCGGTACATCATCAGACTTAACAACTGCAGCCAGTTCTTGGAGCTCTACAAAGGTTCATAAGCCGTCGCGAAAAGTGCAAAACTTTATATTGCGACAATGTTTAAGAGCCAGCAACCAGCTAATAGAGTTGAAGGACACCATACACTCTCAGGAAGCAAAGAACTCCATAGTGCACTTTGGCGGATTAAGGGAAGCAGCAGTAAATACAGCGAAGACATTATTATTCAAAAATGTGCCCACTGCACAGTTATAACAGATGTCGAAGCTGTACTAAATTCCCGACCACTGACTCCAAATTCAGATGATCCAAATGATCTGACGGTCCTTACACCTGGTCATTTACTGATTAGAGAGCTAAGGTGTGTTTCAAAATTATACGACACCATAAATTTCTTAAATAATTTTTTTTTTAAAAGTCGTATTAAGTTTGTATTTAATAGTATTTAATAGTTATAACAAAACAAAGAATTTCATGTGAAAACAATATAATATTTGCCTCCGTGGCATAAGTTATAACAAAATCTTAATTTTAAGGCGTTTCATAATTATACGACACCTTTCATTATAGGCTTATGTAAACTCGTTGGGAACAATATTTGGCTAGTTTTTAGTTTATTAATAGTTTATAGGATTTCCCTTAGATTTTCCAACACAAAACATCCTTTTTTTCATCGACTCTGTTAAGTTTTTTAAGAGGCCAACATCAAGTTTTTCCCATTCCTTAAGAATCGACGTTTTTAGCTCTTTAGGCATAAACCCGTCTTACCAAGATGCCCCATATATTTTCTATAGGATTCAAGTCCGGTGACCAAGCTGGCCAGTTATATGTTATGTTCTGGTCGCATTGCTCACATGAATTCGAGCGTTATCCTGTTGGAAAGTGAAGGGAATTTCCTTATTTTGCTCCAGAAAAGGTATTAGACTTTTATCTAATACTCGTATGTATTCGTTGCTATCCATTTTTGATGATGTGAATTGTAAATCCAGAGTGGTTTTTGAGGTAAAAGCCCCCCACACCATCACTGAGCCTCCACCAAAGTTGCGCTTAGAAAAATAAATGGGATCTTGTCGCAAATCTTTCCAATAATATTTGTTGCCATCTGGACCATCAAGATTCCACTTTTTCTCATCGGAAAAAATAATCTATAAACTAAAAAATATTAATAACATTTTTTTTTAATATCATGTATTTTTCTACCGTGTTCCAGTCGGTGTAGATATGTTTTTCGGCAAAATCAAGTCGAGCCTCCTTGTGTCGAGGCAAAAGATGAGGTGATTTGATCATTTTTGATAACTTTATGAAATTACAACGATCCAGAGTTCGCCAAACTGTCGTTTTTGATACCTTATTATTAAGGATAGCTGCCACGGTAGAGCAAGATTTCGCTGAATTTGAGCATTCTCTTATAATTTTTCGTTGTTCCCGCTTAGTGAGGGCTAATTTCCGGCCAGGTGATCGTTTTACATCGTAATTTTGAGGATTCCTCAAGAAATTGTTGATAACGCATCGGGTCCTATTGATTCGTCTCGAAATTTCCGAGTCTGATAGGCCCATCTCCTTAAAAGCGGTAATTTTCCCGCGTTCTTCAATTGTCAATATAGTACCACGTGCCATTTTACATTGCAAACGATTTTATTAAATTTCTAGTCGAGAAAAAAGCGTGCAGACGCTTTAAAAATAGTTTAACAACTGGTGTCGTATCATTGTGAAACGACTTAAGGAGAGACTAAAACTCTCTCTCTCGAAGAAAAGTAACGGTGCATCGGCGATAGATGAGATTTTTCTCAGAGAGCATTTTTTTTTTATCGTAAACAATACAAAGGAGTAAATAAGAACAGAAAAAGTTTTAATAAACGCCGTTAACTTGGTATAAAATAAAATGTAAAATAAATTTTAAAGGTGTCGTATAATTTTGAAGCACACCTTACTTGTAGCACAACCAGATCCCGAGCTTTAAAAATAAAATCCCTATCTGCACAGTGGGAAATGGTGCAGCGACTAAAACACACATTCTGGATGCAATGGTCCAGTCAATACTTAACAGGCCTACAACAACAACCTAAATGGAAAATAAAAATGTAAAAGAGGAAAATTATCAAAGAAGACAATGTGCCTATGCTTCAATGGCCCATTGGACGGATTTTGAAGCTCTATTTAGGATATGTACGAGCTGTAGATGTTACCACTCCAAAGGGTATATTCAAAAATACCGATTCATAACCTTGCTCCACTATTTCGTCAAGAGGATCCAGGAGAAAAACGTAAGGGGATAAATGACGAAGATGAGAGGGATGAAAAGATGACCAGGAACCAAAAAGGCGCAAAGGCACAACTCTCCCTCACCTATCAATGCCCTTTTTCAAATATTTCTGGACGTTGATGCACTATGGTCAGTACAATCAAGTGGCCCTTACGACACCAAGCAATGCTTGTTACGCGCGGAGCCCTACACCGTTTTGGGCGAGTAGACAATTAAAACAAGAGAGAACGCTATAGTCGGGTTGGTGTCCCGACTATCTAATACCCGTCACTCAGCTAAAGGGAGTGCGACCGCTGTACTCGGGTTGGTGTCCCGACTATCTATTGGGGCTAAAGGGAGTGCGAGGGAGATAGATATATAAACAATTTTGATTGCGTATAACTTTTTAATGAATGGTCCGATTTGAAAAATGTCTTCTACATTTCGATAGGTATTAATAAACACTATAAAATTGCGTTTATATATTTTTAAAATCTTAAAAGATGTGGCCTCCAGACACATTTGAAAATCGTTTATGGCGATTGTGGGCGTTAGGGGGGGCGTGGCACCTCGATGAAACAAACTTGCGCTGCGTAGGAAGCCCAAGAATATGTGTGTGAAATCTCAACCTTCTAGCTTTTATAGTTTCCGAGATCTCAGCGTTCATACAGACAGACAGACAGACGGACAGACGGACAGACGGACAGACGGACAGACGGACAGACGGACAGACGGACAGACGGACATGGCTAGATCGACTCGGCTAGTGATCCTGATCAAGAATATATATACTTTATGGGGTCGGAAACGCTTCCTTCTAGCTGTTACATACTTTTGCACGAATACAATATACCCTTTTACTCTACGAGTAACGGGTATAAATACATGCAGGTCAAAATACGAATAGTCAAGATACATAAAGTAAAACTAATTATTTGCTAGGTAGGATAGTATTATTGTTTTAAAGATAGGCAGTGAGTCGGTAGTAGATATTAGGTGGTATAGTCTATTATAGCCATTGCAGAGTACTCTAAAAGGTTCATGCATTGCATAATTAGAGATACAATGATTTAAAACTAGAGGAATATAGTTTCTTGTGAATCTATTAGGCACATTAAAATGCAGGCGACCCAGTTACTCGGGGCTCTCCACATCACCATGAATAAGATTTCTGATAAACGTAATACCAAGCATAGTTCTTCGGTTAACTAATGATGGTAAATTAATTAGAAGTAGTCTACTAGAGTAGGATGGCAGTATTAGGCTTGTATCCCTGTTAAGTCCCCGTAAGGCAAATATTAAAAAGTTTTTTTTGCACAGACTCAATGCGGTCTATATGCACCCCATATTGGGGACTCCAAACTGGAGCGCAGTACTCAAGAATTGGTCGGACTAATGAGATAAACAAGGTCTTTGTGACATAGGGATCATCGAATTCCTTCGACCACCTTTTGATAAATGCAAGCACGCCCCTGGCTGTATTTACCATGGTAGTAATGTGATCAGAAAATTTATGTTTAGGATCCATATAGACTCCAAGGTCGTCAGCATGCGTTATTCTATCTAACACACAACCGCTCAAAGTATAAGTTGAATAGTAAGGGCTGACACGAAATAAGGTCATTAGTTTACACTTAGAACCATTTAAATTTAAGTCATTATTCATGCACCATGTTTGAAATGCATTGTAACGAACTGTTTTGAACTGTTTGATCAGAGATATTGTGTGTTCGTCCCACCAAATTTGTATTGCGTGACCGCTGGAATTGGGTTCTTCGTCAGCTGGCTGTTGCGGCTCGCCTGGTCGGCGACGTGCCTTCCTCGGCTCAAGATTCCCTTCGTGCGTTTCTCGGCGGCGCTCCTCGACGGCGTCGCTGCTCTCGTATCCCTTCGTGCTACGTGTGGACTCCTGCGGCGTCGTTCTCCAACGGCGTCTCTCCAGTTCCACCCGGCTTGTAGGACTCAAAAGTCTGCACAACCTTCCTTTTCTGGTCCGACCAGAATCATCCTGGGATCACCTGTTTCGTCGTGCTCCCTGAGGTCGGTCTGGCTCTAGCCTGAGCAACAGATGTCCCGACAGGTCAAATCCGAGGATTCAGCCTTATCGTCAGTTCACCGTAACCCCGACGCCTGACACAAACTCTTGGTCCGCGCTTACCTTGCCGGTAGCTCGTCCTTCTCTCGACTCTGCTCCTGTCCTGCACTCGTCTCCACTCCAATCTTTGTGTCCTGCAGATCTCACCGTTGCAGTCTCAGCCTTGGCCTAGCGTCTTGACTCTGGTATCTTGATCTGGGCGTTGAGCACTCGGTTACTCGGTACTCTCACGGCCACGCACTCGATCGAATCCTCGCACTTGAATCTTGATATTTGGTTCTCTTGTCTCACTTGTACTTCCGCTCGCGTATCTTGGTTGTCTGTCCTCCTGTACTCCGGCTGTCAGGGTCGCGACTTCCGACCGACACGTCCCGTGCCTCTTCACGGATCGAGCTGCCGCGCGAACTTCAACTGACTTCCTCGCGAACTTCCACTGACTGCCCCAAGCTGGGCCTGCGCCGTCCCATTTATAGGCAGCGGCGGGGTCCCGTTATTTCCCTTTTTTGCACACGGCTCGCTAGGGTCCAACGTCCAAGTGTGTCCCGTTATTTCCCTTTGCACACGGCACGCATCGGGTCCAAGGTCCAATATGTCCCGTTAATTCACGGTGCATCCTCTTTGCGCCGGTTCAAAGTCCACGGCTTTACCGTTCGACCTTATTGCCCTTTGGCGGCGTGGGTCCAAGGTCCAGCGCGGTACCGTTAGTTCACGGTCTCTCCGATTTGGCCGGGTCCAAGGTCCAATATTTACTGAATGCCCTTGTATTCTGCCGCCTTCTCGCTGCATTCGCTGTTGCTAGGGGCTCTCCTGCCTCGAGATTTGTGGGGAGTTTTACGACTCCTCACAGCATTGAGATCGGATTGTAAAGCTAAACTTTGTGCGGGATCATTAAATTGCAGGCACAACTTAACGTCATCTGCGTACATAAGTACACGTGAGTTCGTTAGGACTAGAGGAAGGTCATTTAGAAATAATGTAAACAGGAGCGGACCAAGATGACTTCCTTGTGGTACACCGGACGTAACTCGGATTAGGGATGAAAAAGAGTTTTTAAAAATGACCCTTTGAGTCCTGCCATTCAAATAACTTAAGATCCACCTAAGGAGATCATCAGGAAACCCTAAGAGGTCCAATTTCCGAACTAAAATCGGATGGTTTACAGAATCAAACGCCTTACTGAAATCAGTGTAAGCCACATCAGTCTGACGATTTTTTCTAAAACCATTTAACACAAATGAAGTAAACTCCAAAAGGTTGGTTGTCGTTGACCTACGTTTTATAAATCCGTGCTGACAAGAGGAAATAAGAGACCTACAACTGTGTTGCAAATGGGGAGTAATAATGTTCTCAAAGAGCTTCGGAATAGCTGATAGCTTTGAAATACCTTTGTAATAACATGCGTTCAATTTGCTCCCCTTTTTTATGAAGAGGGATAACAAACGATTCCTTCCATCTAAGCGGGAAATCTGACGTTTCTAAAGACAAAGTGAAATGTTTGTGCAATGGTCTACACAAAGTCTCAGCGCAATACTTAAGCACACATCCAGGAACTCCGTCAGGGCCCGGAGAGTAGACTGGTTTGACCCTTTTCAGATCGAAAAGAAGTGAGCTTTCACTTATAACAGGACAAAAAATAAAGTTTGACTTACGCATGTCATATGGGTAAGACTGATCTGACGGACTCGATGTTGAATAGGTGGTTTGGAAAAACTGTGCAAAAAGATCGGCTATGGCCTGATCAGTGTTTTTGCGGCAGAATTTTCAAATTTAAGGGTTGATGGGTAACTTGAAGATTTACGCTTTGTGTTAACAAAATTATAAAACTGTTTTGGATCCAGTGTAAACTGCGTCCTGCAACGAGCTAAATAGTTTTCGTAACACTGAGCGTTAAGCACGGTAAAATCCGACCGAGCACTTAAGTATTGGGAAAAGGCAGCTTGTGATCCGGAAGCTCTAAACTTTTTGTAGAGTCTAGACTTCACATTTTTAAGTCGTGACAACTCTTTACTAAACCAAGGAGGTTGGCTAGAAATTTTAGGATAATACGTAGGAACGCATGTATCAAAAACTGCGTTTAATACTGGTTGGGGACAGGTCTTGGTTGTTAGACGTTCCACTTCCAATTCTGTACCGCCCAATTGGAGAACACGTTAGCTCAACTTCAATGAATTTCCTTTATTAAAAATTACTCAACAAAAAACCCGGCTTCAAGCCAAGGTAACGAATCCACCAAAAGTTATCGCAAAGTTGGAACCCCGGAATCGGCCATCATTGGATTAATATACGATTTCCACACGCGAACATCCCGCCGGCCTTGCAATGCGTTGCAACAATGCATCCGTTGGCACCTCATATGTTCAGCAACGACATGCTCCCGAAAGCGTCCATCCGAAGACGGTGTTTTGAGCGACTGGCAGACCATCTGTACTCGGCAAGACTCCTGCGCATATAACATCCGAATTAACATCAGCTCCTCAAACGATAGCCACAGTGGATGGGCGATCGAACCGTTCATCAGCGAGAGTTAGGTGCTTGAACTTCTGACGAATCCGCAAATCAATTGGAGTAGATGGCGTGCGATGGCTGAGATGCGGGTCAATCTTCAAGTAAACTTCCAGACGGAATTCTGGTGTCAATACGGACTTAATAACCGCGCTACACACTTCCTCGCTGCCAACCGAGATCTTCTCGAGGTGAAATGCTTGTGCCATGGAGGCGTTAATCCGAGACACCGGCTCACAAGGATCGATGAGCGCTCTCGTATCGAACTGTGTCGCCCCATTGTGGACCAGGATCGATGCGGTGGGAAACACTCGGGGGCTTCTGTGTTGTAACAAAGCCGTCAGGGACGATGACGGAACCCCGGTTCCAGGCTGGAACGGCGATTGAGTCACCGATGTCGGGCTTCTAGTATGACGGGGTGACCGTGACCCAGTAGAGGGCGATCTGGACCTAGATCGTGGAAGCTCCCGCATGTGTAGCAGTGTATGATGGGCCCCGTCACACTGACGGCATTTGTTACCGCTTCGGCAGGATTCACCCGAATGCTCATGAGCCAGGCAGTTAGCACAGTACCCATTGATTAGTACTGCCCTGAGCCGCTTCTCCATCGTCAATCTCAGAAACCGTACGCACTTCTTGAGAGGGTGGACGCCTCGGCAAACTCGGCAACGGTAGGAGTGAATACCTCGAGTACATTTGCGCTCATTGGCTTGTACCTGCTCTCGGCGTGGGCGTGGCGTCATGGTGATCTGAGGACGCAAACCGGATGGAAGCAGGATGATCTGAATAATGAAATGAAAGATGAATGAGTAAAATGAATGATGAATGAGTGAAATGACTGATGAATGAGTGAAATGAATGATGAATTAATTGATGATTGGTTATTGACTGGAAATGATTGACGAGTAGGAGGACAGGATCTGGGATTCCATTGGAAGCCAAATAGTTTTAGTGATCGGTCTTTTAATGACTCCCCGCGACGTGGTTAGATCGACCACTCGGGTCTTGTCATCGTTTCCCATGTAGATTCGCTGGACTCGAGCCACCCGCCATTCGTTTGAGGGAAGGTTGTCTTCTTTTACGACGACGAGATCGCCCACCTCAACATTCCTAGACGGGAAACGCCACTTGTTTCGCTTATGCAATTCGCTTAAATACTCTCGCTTCCATCTGACACAGAGTTGTTGGCTCTGAGCCTTGAGGCGTTGCCAACGATTTAGGATTGAGGCAGCCCCTTCCTTTATCTCCGAGAGTAGCGGTGCTCCAATGAGGAAATGGCCAGGTGTCAGCGCCAGCTGGTCCGGTGCGTCCTCAGACATTGGTGTAATTGGCCTCGAATTCAGACAGGCTTCAACTTTACAAAGTAGCGTCGCGAATTCCTCAAACGTGTACTTAGACGTAGCCATAGCCTTATAAAAGTGAGCTTTAAAGCTTTTCACTCCCGCTTCCCACAGCCCGCCCATGTGGGGCGCACCGGGAGGGATAAAACGCCACTTAAGATGTTGATGCTGGTACGTATCAACAATTAACCTCTTTGTGGATTCAAGAAAATCAGAGTTCAAGGCTCTAGCTGCCCCGACGAAGTTTTTACCATTGTCGGAATGGACTTGACATGGGCAGCCTCGTCGCGCTACAAAGCGGGCAAAAGCAGCAAGAAATGCTTCGGAGGATAGATCGGATGTTGCTTCAAGATGGATTGCCTTTGTGGTGAAACATACAAATACACACACATACCCCTTTCTTATACGACACCCGCGGCCAGTAAAACTTTTAATTTCGAACGGACCCGCAAAGTCCACACCCGTGTACGTGAAAGGTCTAGAAAAGGTAACTCGCTCTGTTGGAAGATCGCCCATTAGTTGTGATTGCACCTTCTTCTTGTAGATAATGCATCCTTTGCATGCGCGGATGACGGACTTTACAATATTATGTAGTCTTGGAATCCAATATTTCGAGCGTATTAGACCTACGACGAGCTGGTTCCCACCATGTAAGGATATTTTGTGTGTGAAGCGAACCAGCAAACGAGCCAAATGGGTGGATGCTGACACTAAAATCGGATACCGTTCGTCATAAGACATGGAGTCCGATGCTTGGACCCGTCCACACGCTCGTAGCACACCTCGCTTGTCAATGAAAAGATTAAGATTTACAATTGGGCAGGACACTGGGAGATGCTGTTTTTTCTCAAGAAGCCGACGTTCATCCTGATAACAAGCTTTTTGAGTTGCAAGAGTTATCGTTTCCAAAGCCTCTGCGAATTCTGACCCTGTAAGCTCTAGTGAGGACGATCGGCAGGTATTTCGACAGCCCTTTATAAAGCGAATCGCATATGCCGTAACGCGCAGTGCCCTTCTCAGGTCGGAGAACCGCAAAAAGAGATCTGATGGACTAGGTGGGCTAGGATAAGCAACATGAACCTTCACATTGCGTTGTTCGATCGCCGTGTCTGGAGCCGACACCGTCGATTCTCGCCAGCTACTTTGCGGTTACTTCAACCACACTGGACCATGCCACCAAATTTCGTTATTCACCAACTCTGTGGCACATACCCCCCGACTTGCCAAATCCGCGGGGTTATCCTCTGAGCGAACATGACGCCAGTTGTCTCGGCTGTCCGTTCGAGCTATTTTAGCCACTCTGTTGGCTACGAAAGTAGTCCATTGACATGGAGGCTTGTTCAACCACGCCAAGACGATCGTCGAGTCTGTCCAGAAATACTTTTCAATGAAGTCGAGTGGAAGTTGCGGAACAATGGCTGCTGTCAAATCGGCTAAAAGTACTGCCCCACATAACTCAAGTCGTGGCAGTGAAATAGTTTTCACCGGGGCGACCCGTGTTTTTGCCGCAAGGAGATTGCATACTATGCCTTGAGGCGTCTTTACCCGAACATAAATGGCCGCCCCATTGGCGCGTTGTGAAGCATCGCAGAAACCGTTGATTTGTGCTCTCGCTTTTGGGCACGTTTGCAACCATCGCGGAATTCGGATTTTATTGATCTCCGGAAAGCTTTGGAGGAAAGATAGCCACTCTTCGGCTAGGGCGATGGGCAACACGTCATCCCAGGCCAATTCTCTTAGCCATAATTCTTGCATAAACAACTTTGCAAGGACAACAAACGGAGCCAGCCACCCAGCTGGATCGAAAAGCTTTGCTATTTGGGAGAGTATTTCACGCTTCGTGTACGAGGAATAAAGGCTGAGGTAAGAAGCAATAAAATAGAAATGGTCACTCGTGCCCTTCCAACGAATCCCTAACGTTTTTGCAGTGCTAGCCTCCTCGATTTCTAAAAAGTCCGAATTCAAAAGATGATCAGCTGGTACTGTGTTTAACAGAGCCTTGTGGTTGGAAGTCCACTTTCGCAGTGGAAACCCTGCGGAACCAAGAGCGGCACGGAGCTCACGAATATATAGCTTCTTCCTCTGAGTGGGATCCCGCTAACACATCATCGACGTACATGGAAGTCCTGATGATTTCACTGGCTAAAGGGTGTGTTTTTTGGACATCCATTGACAGCTGACGCAGGACCCGAAGTGCCAGAAATGGCGCACAGTTTATACCAAAGGTAACTGTCTTGAGCTCATAATCGTTAAGATTACCGTCCTGGTCTCGGAATAATATTCGTTGGAATGGAGTGTATTGTGGGTCTACTAGGATCTGGCGATACATTTTGGTGATATCGGCATTAAAGACAAATCGAAAGCATCGCCATTTTCAGCAACTGAATGGATTCTCTGCCAACTTTGGAAGAACATAGGCGGAAGTTTGTACTTGAATGCGAGGACGATGCGAGGAGCCCAAACTGAATTGACACATTTTTTGAGATTGGCCAGCAACACCTTGATTCAGCCCTGAGACTCGTGCTTGCACCTTCGTATAAGGAATCCTTGTAGTCCTGAATAGTTTTTAAGAAATAAAGGTGCCCTCAGACCCAGAGTCGATCAAAGCTCTAGCTGTGAAAGCCACGCCGTTGCAGATAACTTGCACAAGTGCAGTCCCTAGCAAATCGCCTTGCATGTTGCTGACAAAGAAAGTGTTCACGTTTGGATCAATGGGGTTGCTGGTACTCGCCGTAGGCGGACCAGAACCAGCTTGGGCTGAACCGTCGCATGGCAGAAGCGTATGATACTCCCGGACAGTATTTTGATTTTGAGCGGGACCAGGACTAATGGTTCGAAACATAGACGGACTAGAGGGAGCTTGAAAAGCATCATCGCGGTGAAGAAGCGTATGATGTCGACCCCTGCACTTGTAACAATTGTGTGTACTAGTACAATCACGAAGTTGGTGTCCCCTTGCGAAACAGTTCATGCACAACCTTTGCTGTCGGATATAGTTAACTCTCTCCTCCGGTTTTAGTTGCTGGAAGCGCGAGCACAAGCGGATTGGGTGATTCTCTTTGAAACAACAATTGCAATGTTGTGGCTTTCCGTTTACTTTCGTTTCAAAAGCGTGTACGCTCCTCGCATTAGGAGTGCTCCTGAAATTAGTGGATGTACTTGGTTTTATGTCTTTAATCGCCTCCAACGTTCTTTATCGTTCACTAAGAAATTTGTTCATTTCCTCCCAGCTGGGGATCTCAGACTTGTCCTGAAGGGATTGTTCCCACAAAGAGAGAGTCGACTTTGGTAATTTACTTGAACACAGGAAAACCAAAACGCAATCCCAATTTTCGGTGGATATAGAGGAATGCCTCAAAGCAACCAAACAGCCCTGGATAGTGCTTTGAGGCTCTTTCAGTGCGACTCCTGATTCTAAAGCTATCACAGATAGATTAAAGAGAATCTTGAGCTGGCTATTTACTAGCAGCCTTCGATTTTCGAATAGTGCCATTAAGTTATCCCATGCTGACTTGAAACCGTCATTAGTTAGCGGAGATTTGGAGACAATCGCATAAGCATCTCCAGTGGTCTTTGCGTAGAGATGGAACAGTTTTTCGACCTCGGTGGCTGTAAAAAGGTCTCTAAATGTGGGCCAGCGCAAATAATCTCCGTTGAAGACCTCAGTATCGCAAGGAGGGAGACGGCAACCGCTTGAAATTATATTGGAAGGGACAACCGGATTGATACTTTGGGATTGCGGTTGAGCCTTCTCTATTTGTTCACACAATTATGCCGCACGCTTCTCGTAGGCCCCATAGCAGTAATCATATTTTGCCTGCACTACTGGGGTGAGAGAATCGGCGCGCTCTAAAGAGATTGCTTCGCAGCATGTTTCATATTCGCGCTCCACGTTTACCCATAAGGCCTGGACTTGGTCACGACGGATTTGGTAAGTATACACAGATGGCTCAACTGTGCCAGGGGTATTAATCCTTGCTTCAAACTGACTTATCCTGTCAGTTACAGCAATCAATTTCGATAATGCCGCCTCTGCAGCCATTTTAATGCTGGATCGAGTAAATCTACGACTTGCAGGTGGGACTTCGTCCTTAGACTCGGGAGTAGGTGGGTTTACCGAAATGGTAGGGGTGGGCTTTTTTCCAAGCTTAGGAGTTGGAGTCATGAGCAAGTGTTCCTCCCGATTTGTTTTCGGTGTGCGAGGGGAACTTGCTTTTTCGGCGGACAGGGCTGACAACTTCTTATCTTCGTCCTACCTACATACATATGTGTATATGAATGAGGATGACTTTGAATAATTTTCTCGTATGAACATATGTATTTTTTTTCCATATAAAGATTTTTTGTTTTTTAAGCTAAATACATAATAACAAAGATAAAAAAAAATTTAAAATTATTCTACCTTATCATTAACATAAATTATAAGGTAGGAAGGGATTATACGGCGTGAATTTGGACTTGTAATAGGATTTAAATACGATTAGGATTTACTTAGCTGTAGATATGGGGGGAACCTCTAAGCCTGGGAACTTGGCAATTCGCTGATACAGTAATCCGGCTTCGATAGACCAATGTTTGGGGCCAGGTCTTGGTTGTTAGACGTTCCACTTCCAATTCTGTACCGCCCAATTGGAGAACACGTTAGCTCAACTTCAATGAATTTCCTTTATTAAAAATGACTCAACAAAAAACCCGGCTTCAAGCCAAGATAACAAATCCACCAAACTTTATCGCAAAGTTGGAACCCCGGAATCGGTCATCACTGGATTAATATACGATTTCCACACGCAAAGAAATACATTATAAAATATATTAACAGCTTCAGTCATATTGGTACATAAGTACAGATTAGACCAATCCGAGTAAAGCAAAGCAAAATAAGTGCAAAGTTTGCTCTACGAAAGCAGGGGATGCGTTTATTTGACTTTTCAGATATTTCAATTAATTTTGTACCCGTGTCAATAGTCAGCTCCAGCGTTGGGTGATATGGGTCTTCCGGTGAAGTAATTGCAGGGGTTTTAGCTATGCAGACACAATCTGGACTTGAAACAAAGCATAGATCCAGTAATCGTCCTAACGAATTTTGAACATGGTTTACTTAAGACAATGAAATATCAAGCAAACCATCAGGAAAATCATGCTGCGTTGAAGGTAACAATATATTCGAAGTTTCTACGGTGGACCATGTCGCAAGCCACTTCTCATGTCGATTGCATCGCGAACCAGGCCCGAATAGCCAAGGCATTTTGCATGAAAAATACTATCGCACGAATGGCACGGAATACTCTGTTGTCCATCCAAAATCAACGACTTGCATTTCTTCGAACAACAGACAGCCATTATCGCCATATTCCGAACCACAGTGCACAGAAAAAAAAAGCTACGAGAGTAAGAGAGCGGGAGAGAGTGAGTGGGAGTGAGTAAGCGGGGGAGCGTTAGTTTTAGCTGTGCCAACAACAACGTTTTATGCGGAAGTGCGGGAGAGCGGGTAACTACCGTATAGACTCTTACCGCTCCAAACAGCATTTAGTAGAAAGGGAGAATGCAATTAGATAAAACAATAACAACAAACACTGCACAGAGACTGGGCGTGCAAACTAATTTTGTTAATTTAAACACAAAACAACCACTATGCACTCGCGAAGCGAACGGATGTTGTTAGGGACATAAAAAGCTATATATGATGGACGTTGATGCACTACGAGCAGTGCAAACAAGTGGCCCAACGATACCAAGCACGTGCTTGTTACGCGCGGGACCCTTTATCAATTAGGGCAAAAATGCGAGTTCGCGAGGAAAATACATGAAACAAATACTACAAATACTACAACTAAGATCGAAGCAAATGAGATTAAATTTTAGTTTTTAATACGGGGATAGATGTTGAAGTGAAAATTAAATGATAAAGAATGTTATAATTTTTACATAGAACAAGAAAGGGCTCATGCAGAGTAAAATTTGATGTACATCGAGGCAAGCTAGCTTTCAATGCGTTCGGACGTGCTTATCTTTCGCTATGTCTATTCCAAATTGCTCAGAGTGCAATTCGTCGGTCACTGCAGCCCAGCTTCTATGTTTTGATGGTGTCCGCTGCTCTTCGTTGTGCCGTCGCCCCTTCCACACTTCGTGTGTAAACATTTCGCCAGATGTGGCTAAATTGTTGACCAATTTGCCGAATTTATTGTGGCAATGTGACAACTGTCTTGTCGCTAATGATTTCCACTCAAAAATTGATGAACTCAACGAGAAAATCAATAAGCTGGAAATATTTTTTACGGATCTCAATAACAAATTCTTAAGTGCGATCGCCCATAAGCCTGGGGCCATTCAATCTCAGCCTCAACGGCAGCCGCAGCAGAAAACTAACAACATGAACAACGTTAGTACCAGGCCGCGGACCCTTAGACCTTTGGCAGTGTCCGCCAGTGATGAGGTGCATGTTGCGGACCCGTTAACTGTGGTTAAAGAGGGTGATTGGAACATCGTTCGTAAGAAGAGGAGGAATATTCGAAAAAACAACAAAAAGCGTTCAGTTGGAGAGGCCCCCAGCTGTAACGATTTGACAGTAATGCAAAGCAAGAAATATTTGCATGTCGGTAAATTTGCAGTTGACACCGAGCCAGAGGCGGTGTAAAAATATGTGGCTGAAAAGCTTAATGTGGCCACTGAAACTTTTACATGCTTCAAGCTTGTTAAATTGGATGCTGACTTGTCGGCTCTTAAGTTTGTTACCTTTAAGCTGGGAGTTCCGGAGCATCTCCTGGCAGCAGTCTTCAATAATAAATTCTGGCCAATCTCAGTTAAGGTGGGACATTTCGTTCAACGAGAGAGGCCCAAAGCGGATCACGTTAATCTTCGAATTCCAACAACAGATGAATCTTCTACCCCCGTAAACTCCCCTTCAAAAAACTCCCAATAATCGGCGTCCCTGGCATTGATGTCTGTTGTGGGTTCTTCGTTTCTTATGGCCGCAATTCTCAACTGTATTACCAACAACAACGGCAGAAGCGAGCGGTTAATCCGCTCGCTCTCTGCATCCATGTTTCTCATCAACTCACGCACCAACATCTGCATTCACAACAACAACAACACCAGCTGATTTTGCCGTTTGCTTTATGCACCGCTGAACTGGTACTAGATGCGCTCCCACAAAGCGCTCTCCTTGGAATTACGCTCTCTTTTCATCGTGCAGCTCTTTACATTCAGTTGTTTACGTCAGCTGCCGTGTGTGATGTGTTAAGTTCTCCCGCATGCGAGGCATATGATCGTAGCCTGCTCTTCGGAGTGGCGCTCTCTTCACCTCCCGCTGTATTGGCGCAGCATACAACAGATCGCAGCGTGCTCTTCGGAGTGGCGCTCTCTTCACCTCCTGCTGCCTGGACGCAGCATCCATTATCTCGCAGAGTGCTCTTCGGAGTGGCACTCTCTTCACCTCCCGCTGCCTGGATGCAGCATCCAGAACCTCGCAGCGTGCTCTTCGGAGTGGCGCTCTCTTCACCTCCCGCTGAACTGGCGCAGTATACAACAGCTCACAGCGTGCTCTTCGGAGTTGCGCTCTCTTCACCTCCCGCTGCCTGGATGCAGCTTCCAGAATCTCGCAGCGTGCTCTTCGGAGTGGCGCACTCTTCGCCTCACACTACCTTGGAGCTGTGGCCAACACCTGGGTGGCTCAGCGATTTTAATGGAGTATCACTCTCTGCTACACAGTCGGCAACGTTGGATTGTAATACCATTTATGATCCTTGGGATGATGATCTCAACCCACCAATACGTATTCGTACGGAATCACTGCGCCGTGTTCTTAATGGATCCTACGGCTGTGGAATGCAGACGACTGTTGCTGCTGCTGCTGATTTCACTCTCCCGGATTACCGCCAGGCATCCATGGCAAGAGCTCCTAGAAATTCACCTAGCCGTAGAATTGGAAACAACCTTCTTAAAATCTTCTTTCAAAATGTATCTGGAATGAGGACCAAAACCCAATCGGTCTTCATGAACACATCCAATAGTGATTATGACGTAATCATATTGGTGGAAACCTGGCTCAACCCTAACTTTAACGCCAACGAGTTCTTCGATCCAAATCTGTTCAACGTCTATCGTAAGGACAGAGACTTTAGCAGAATGCATTGCGATAGAGGTGGTGGTGTCATCGTGGCATTACGCCATACTTTCTTATGCATAGCCGTTAAACTTGAAAACGAAGACTCTCTTCTGGACCAGTTGGCTGTCGAGGTAGCTGGCTGTCGAGGTAGCTGGCTCGTCAGGAAAGACTGTAATAGTTGCTTCCTACATTCCCCCTGGTAGCGATTTTACGCTTTATCAGGCACATATGAATAATATTTCCAGTATAAATGACAGTTTAGTTGACGGTGTGGGTATCTGTGTGACAGGAGATTTCAATTTAGGATCTGTTGTATGGACATGTGACGCGCAATCGCTCTTTATGGTGCCTGGTAATGTCCACCAGTCACATGAAATTATTGTCATTGACGATTGTTATAGTATGGGCCTCTCCCAAATAAATAATATCTTTAATGATTTGCATAGGCTACTAGATTTAATTTTCATCAACTCGTTTGTTCATTCCTCGGTAAGCCTTGCTGAATATACTATTTCTAATTGTGATTCTCATCATAAGCCAATTTGCTTTAATATTGAATTTTATAATTTTTTACCAACAGTTAATGTAGTTCCTATGTGTAACTTTGATGATTCCAGCCTGGCTGCCGTAAGTGATTGCCTCGTATCTATTAATTGGGTTTCTTTACTATCGGATGCTTGCATTGAGACCAATTATAATAATTTTCTAGTTGCACTCAAAAATACTCTGGATAGCATTGTCCCAACCAAGGTGCGGGGTTCCTATAGGCTTCCTTGGTACACTAAGGGCCTCCAAAAATATAAAAATTTAAGGAAAAAGTTCTATAAAAGGTTCTTGAGATGGGGTAATCCGGTGGATGGCGATAGATACAGGCAACATAAGCGAGAATTTGAGTTTTTTAATAAATTTCTATACAATCAGTACATATCTGATATTGAAAATAGCTTAAAGTCCAATACTAATTCGTTCTGGCGCTTCGTTAATTCTAAAAAGTCATCATCATCCATACCCTCAACTATGACATACAAGAATAAGGTCGCTAACTCTGGGGCTGATATTGCCAACTTATTTGCTTCCTTTTTTTCTGCCAACTTTGAATAATCTTTGAATCTAGCTGGAATAACCAGGAAGTCTTAAACAATATTCCAGAATTCAGTAGTATCGGCTCCCTTGATATAACTGATGGGGACATCTTTGAAGCTATAGTTCACTTTGACGATTCTAAGAGGCCCGACGTTGATGGAGTATCTTCGTTCTTTCTTAAACATTGCTATACTGGTCTTCTTGAACCTCTTAAAATCCTTTTTTCTGCCTCTCTAGCTCAGGGAAATTTTATATTTTTATAATTTTTTATATATATAGATGGAAAATGGCTAAAATTCTACCGGTCCATAAATGCGGATGTAAGTCTGAGATCTCCAACTACAGGCCTATTGCCAAAATAAGCAATATTGCTAAGCTGTTCGAGAGAATCGTAGTTAAAAAGTTATCTTTCCATTTAAATGCCTATATAGACCCAAATCAGCATGGGTTTATGCCTGGACGTTCTACGACCACGAATCTAGCTATTTTCACAAAATTTTGTTTACAATCCTTTGAGTCCCATTCGTAGGTGGACACAGTTTATACTGACTTTGCCAAGGCTTTTAATATGGTCTGTCACTCTGCCTTACAAGCAAAGCTTTAGAAAGCTTGGCTTTCACTCTTCACTTCTCAAATGGATTTCATCTTTCATGGTAAACCGATCATATGAGGTTAAAGTCAGTGGATCTGTATCAAACTCATATAAAGCGACATCTGGGCTTCCTCAGGGAAGTTCTCTGGGCCCCTTGCTCTTCATCATTTTCATTAATGACATTTGCTTCTGCATTCAGTCAGCCAAATATCTTCTCTATGCAGACGACTTTAAGCTGTACCTATCGGTGAATTCGTTAAGTGACACTTATTTGCTGCAGTCTGATCTAAGCAAAATTAGTTTATGGTGCACTCGGAACAAACTGCCACTTAATCAAAACAAATGTCATGTGGTCCGCTATAGTAAATGTTCATTATCTATTATTTCAACGTATTATATTTACGATCACCCACTCCTTGCGCTGTACGAAATTATGGATCTTGGGGTCCTCTTTGATAGCAAATTCCTTTTCAATCACCACATAAATTACATCCTGCCCAAAGCATATGCTATGTTCGGTTTTGTCAAACGAAATACTGTACTGTTTAGGGACCCGTACTCCAGACTGTCAGTGTTTTCTGCATTTGTTCGCTCAAGGGTGGAATATGCTTCATTTATTTGAAATCCCTCAAGCGCAGTGCATAGCAATAGGGTTGAGCGGCTTCAGAAAAAATTTCTGAAGTTTTCACTCCAGCCGTTGCATTTTTCTGATCCATTCCCATCTTACTCCAGCCAATGTCGCCTACTACATACTTGTAGTCTTAAAGACAGGCGTTCAATAGCGGGCCTACTCTTCGTGAATGACTTAATTATTGGTAACATTGATAGTCCACTCCTTTTGAGTTTAATTACCTTTAATGCCCCAGCCAGGAATCTCCGCACCATGGTCCCTTTTTTTGAAAGTGCTGCCAGGACCAATTATGCTCGGAATGAGCCACTTTTAAGATCTTTGCGTTTATATAACTCCCTACCAGCCAGCATCCGGTTATGTTGGGGATCCAAGAAGGATATGCTTAGGCAATCACTTAGGGAATATTTTTTATGTAGTTCTTAGTCTTAGATTTAAGTTTATAACCTACTAGCCAGATAAGGATTTAATCCATTGGCGGAATAAATAAATAAATAAATTAAGAGGGTAATAATTTCGTGTTAGTCTAACGGGAACATTAAAAGTTAAACGGTTTACCAGTTCTACAGAATCAATATCCCCTCTTATAAGATTATGCATAATAATAGTACCAAGCATTATTCTACGGTTTTCAAATGTAGGTAAATTAAGCAATAGTAATCTACTCTGGTAAGAAGGTAGCCTTACGTTTTGATCCCAGTTCAAACTACGAAGGGCAAAAAGAAGAAATTTTTTTTGCACCAACTCAATACGGTCGATGTGCACTTGATATTGTGGACTCCAAACTGAAGAACAATATTCCAAAATAGGACGGACAAGGGAGGTAAATAATAATCTGGTTGTATAAGGGTCATCAAATTCTTTTGACCAACGCTTTATAAACCCAAAAACACTCATAGCTTTATTGACAGTGGCCATTATGTGGCAATCAAATTTAAGTTTTGGGTCGAGAAGAACACCTAAATCGTTAATTGAATATATACGGTGGAGTGGTGTATTTTAAAGAGAGAATAACTAATAAACGTAGGAGTACCCCTATAAAAAGTCATAACGTTGCATTTAAGGCAGTTCAGATTTAAAAGGTTGTACTCACACCATCCCTGAAAACAATCAATATCTGACTGTAAGTTGAAACCTGACCCTACATCTTTATATGATAAATAAAGCTTAACATCGTCAGCGTACATTAGTACACGAGAATGAGCTACGATAGAGGGAAGATCGTTAATAAACAAAGTAAACAGCAAAGGGCCTAAATGACTACCTTGAGGAACTCCAGATGTCACGTGGATCATTTTAGAAACAGCGCTCTTAAATATAACCCTCTGAGTCCTACCATTAAAGTAACTTGAAATCCAAGTTAAAAGATTACATGGAAACCCAAGCTGATCTAATTTGAATAAAAGGAGAGAGTGGTTAACAGAGTCAAAGGCCTTACTAAAATCTGTATATATAACGTCAGTCTGCATGTTATTCTTATATCCATTTATTACAATAGATGACAATTCAAGAAGGTTGGTGGTGGTTGATCTTCGCTTAACAAAACCATGCTGACACGGTGATATTAGCGAGGAACATAAATGCTGCAAATGAGAAGTAATAATACGTTCAAATGCTTTAGGAATTGCCGACAATTTAGAAATGCCTCTATAATTCTGGGCATCCGCCTTCGCACCCTTTTTGTGGAGTGGAATAATGAAAGAGTCCTTCCAGATAGTTGGAAAAACTGATGATGAAATAGACAAATGAAAAAGTTTAAGAATCGGTTTACAAATGGTTGAAGCACAAAACTTAAGTACACTCCCAGGGAGTCCATCAGGACCGGGAGAATACGTTGGCGTTGTTGTTGCTAAATCCTTTAAAAGAGAACTTTCGGTAATTACAGGGGTAAAAATACAATTAGCCCTATTTAAGGGGTTAGGGTAGGTAGGGTTTGACCAAGCAGCCGAACTATAAGTAGTTTGGAAAAACTCGGCAAATAAATCCGCAATTTCAAAATCCGACGATGCCTCTTTTGAGTTTAAACGTACCGATGAAGGCAATGCTGAAGCACATTGTTAAACCAAGGAGGCCTGTTTAGCTTAGGAGGAAGCCTGCCAGGAACGTATTCGTCAAAAAAAGTGTTTAAAACGCTATAGAAAAGTTCAATTGCACTTTCAATATCCATGCAATTGTACAAATCAGTCCAATTATATTGCGAAATCATGTAGTTTAGTTTAGTATAGTCACATTTACGAAAGCATCTCATTTTAGTTTGAGGAACTAAAGGAGAAAGGGTATTAGTACAGGGGAGGCCAATTGTCAATTCCAATGTTGGATGATACCGGTCTTCAGGTACAACAAGTGCGTCAATTCTAGATACCGTAACTTCATGCGGATCTAAAACAAATACTAGATTTAATTGTCTATTTAATGAATTTCGTATAAAGCTTACTTGCTGTAACGATAATTCTAAAAGGCCATCCACAAAATCATGGGCAGATAAAGGTGTAGCTACAAGTGAGTCAGTGGGAAGAGACCAAGAGATATTAGGGAGATTGAAGTCACCCAAAACAATCAAAAGGTCTCTGTTGGAAAGGAAGGACTGAACAGATTTTACAGCAGACAGATGGTGCTCATAAATTATTAAATCAGAGCCAGGAGGAATATAAGAACAGGTTACAAAAATAGATAAGGATTGACACTAACAAATTCAATATCGTTAGGGATATGAATGTTAAGTCTCTCCGATGTTAGACTAGAGGTAACGGCAATCAGTACACCACCCCTCTACGCGGGGAGCGATCGGTCCTGTAGGTGCTAAAGTTCATTGACAAAACTTCAGAGTCAGATATCCCTGGTTTCAGCCAAGTTTCCGTAAAAGCCAAAATTTCTTCAGTAAATGTAGAGGAGTCAGCCTAAAGCTTTCGTAGCTTTATATTTAGTCCTCTAACATTTTGATAAGCCAAAAATAAACCTGTTAGTTTTTTGGCACAGTGGAAGACCTGTTATTAGGCACAGTGAAAAGCCGATTATTAGGCACAGTGGGAGGCCTGTTATTTGTTCTCGGTTTATTGGGAACAAATTCTTTAATTACCAAATCATCATTAAGCCAAAAGCTTTCAGAAAGTAGAACATTAAACACATCAGGCGGAGCAAATATTTTAAAAGAAGATATCCTACGGGCGTACGAAAATCGAAATTGTTCAACATCAATGTCCTTGGATGGGAATTTTTCACGTATGAATTCCAAAACATCCTCAGATTTGGTATCCGGGGTAAATCTAGAAACAAACAATTGCTTCCTATGTGGAACAACTGAAAGTTTCTTACGCCCCCCAGCAGTAGTATGAACCTCACTCGGCTGGGACCCAGAAGCGGTTCCTACTGTATCTACGGTCAGCACCGATTTCTGTGCCTCAGGTTGGCATCCAGAAACAGGGTCACCTCCGGAACTGGCTGTAACCATAGGCACAGGTGGCTCCCTTACCCCTGTGCCGACAGGAACTGCTGCAGCTACCGAGTTCAATGTTTTATATAAATGTAAGAAAATTTGAATTAAACCCCGATTGTTTATGGACAAAAAGAACAAAAATTCGGAGCGCAAGACAAAAACACGACCGTTCACTGAAAGAGCAAAAGATATTAAGATATTGCTAATCCTTTTGCTGCTGTTACCATTAGCTGCAGCAAGTCCAATAAAAATATCCAGGTTGGGATCAAAACCTGGATATTATTATGAAAAATTGGGACAACTCAACTGGCAAATACTGATTGGACAATTATCGCATATTATGATCTAAAACCTTATTTGGAAAACGTAAAAACATTTTACCTTGGAACAATAAAGGTCGGCCAAATGTGTTCTCACATACAACCAGTACAAGCATGTGCTGCGTTATACACTCATTTTAAACTCGTCGACGAGGAAATCCGAACTGGGAATGAGTTACTCCATATGTCCAGGAAAAGACGCTCGCCGCTGGACATTGTTGGAAATATCGCCAGCAGCCTTTTCGGAATATTGGACACGGAGTATGAAAAGGTTAAAACAAACGAAGATTATCTCTTGGAATTGGTGAAGAATCAAACATCAATAACACTGTGCAACAAAATTAATGCTTTTTAAATTTACTTCGATGGATGCTATATTGTTGAATTCGTTACGAACTCCCAAATTAAACTGCGTTTTCCAAAAAGTTCCCCGACGCAAGGGTTCCTAGCACAAGGACCTCAAAGTTCGAAAAATGCTGAAATTGGCCAACTTTCCGGAAGTATCACAGGCAAACGTATTAATGGTTTGTTTTGATGTTTAAGTTTTTTTATCTTTCAAACCCCATACTTAGAGTAATTTTAAGATTTGTTTTAAGGAAGAAACAAATTCAAGAAAATTGATGAAAGCAGAAGCAAAGGTTATAAAAGACTATGTCATTTTCAAAATTACACTGCCTTTGATCTCAACGCAGCTATTTGAAATTTATAATTTGGTACCAATACCTGTGATAGTCAATAACAAAATGATATCACTGGATATTGAACATCCAATTATAGCTGTGAATCAATACAGAGATCAATTAATTTCTATGACAGCTAAAGAATTGGATCAATGTAAGTCCATTAACGAGGAGGTATATATTTGCTCAGACAAGCAATTGACAATCACTGCGAATTTAAATTGTTTAATAATAAATCGTCGTCCCTATGCCAAACTGTGACATCTACGAAATCCGTGTCATGGCAACGATTAAAGGCCAAAAATCAATGGATTTTCTCAATTCAAACACCAATGGAGCTCTCTGCAGTATGTGGCGATCAATTACACCAGTTTACAAAAAAAATCGACCTCTTTCTACTCGAAGGCAAGCTTGGTTTCCGTTAAAGTACATCTCTCTGATTAACAAATGGGCACTTAAAATTGTTGTTATGGTGGCATTTTTTTTTAAAGTGTAAAAAACGTTTTTGGGCCTTTTTTATTTTTTATCTTGAGTTCTGGTATACCGATTGAGGTTATCGAAGTCTAAGCTTACAGGTAATAAAATGCCCTTAAACGTTCTTATATACAGCTACACCACGTCAAAGTAAAAAAGTTGTAAAAAATGCAAAAGCTATGGCAAAAATGGGTTCGTTAGAAATACACGCCAAAAAACCGAAATTAGTTTTATAACTTCTACTTAAAGATACAACTTTAAGCAAACTAACAAGACCAACAGCTCAAAAATCAACCAAGGGTTCCATTTTCTATCGATTTTTTAAGTTGGGACAAACGGGAATTACATCTCTGTTAAAGCCCTGTTGTCTCATTTGACAGCTGTAAACGGCCAAAAAATCACCGTTGTCCCAAGCTTAAAATAGTCATATAAAATTCATTTGCTTTTTCTCTCAAAATACCATCTACCAGAAGAAGTTATAAAACTTGTGAGGAGTTAAATAACTCCCCACAAATATAAGCAGCAATGACAACAAATGCCCGGCCGTTTACAAGTTACGCGGCGAATTCGCGTAGTAGCGGCGCGGCGAGGAGCAAATGGAGAGGAACTCTCAAATAGAGAGTTTGGAGATCGATAAGTGGAGAGAGAGAGTTTGGAGACCGAGAAGTGTAGAGTGAGAGATTGGAGACTTCGAGGTTGAGAGAGAGAACTCTGACAAAGAGAGTTTGGAGAGTTAGTTGCGGAGAGTGAGAGAGTGGAGACTTTGCAGACAGAGCCAGAGTGCCGTGTGCAAAAGGAAATAACGGAACTGCACCGGACTTTGGACTCTGCCGTGAACTCTGGACCAGGAGGACAAGTGCAACGGAGCGGCACACAGGCGTGCCACATGCACCATTAGAATCAGCGGGACGGCAGCAACACGCAGAACTACAATAAGGCCGTGCGCGAAGGACAAGTGGGTCAAGCAGGAACCACGGACTTTGGACCTGAAGTGGAGAGATTCAGCGGGCAGAGTGCAAAAGGGAAATAACGGTTCCCGGAAGCCAGTCGATCACGAAGAGTCAATCTATCCAGATCAGTCAAGATATCAAAGAGAACCATTCAGCCAGTACAGTGGACTACAAGTAATCAACAACAAGTCGAGTCGCCGGTAGCCTACAAGGAGCAAGATGGCTACGTCGAGACGTTCGGGATTGGATCACCAGGAATCTCCGAATTGAGACGTAGGTAGCTGAGGTCCAGAGGGCATCACACGGCTAGGTCAAGGCGATCCGTTCTCATTTCTGTCTCAACTAAATCCTCGCATCCTGCCTGGAGGGTCGATCAGAGTTTGAGCGGTGTAAGCCTGCGACAAGAAATCGTAAACTCGGGGAGAAACCTATCTAGGACCCAGTGTACCTTGCCCAAGCAGGTCCTGGCGCGATCAGCCAGAGGGAGATCGGTCAATCGTTTGTGGTCTCCAGTGGAGAACTCCAGAAGAGCCTTGCGGTTTGAGTCGTGTAGTCCCGGAGCGGCATGTGTCTGAACCCCGAGTGAAATGAGCCAGAAGGGAGATCGGTCGATCGTTATTGGTCACGAGTGGAGAACTTCAGAAGAGCCCTACGGCTTTGACTCGTGTAGTCCCGGATAAGCGTACGACCAAGACCCCGAGTACCAGAAGCCACGCTACGTTCAGCCGTGCAGCCAGTACACTCAGAAGTAGAGCGAAGGACATCGTCAGTAGCAAGCCAGCCAACGCATCACGACAGATCGAGCTACGAGGAAACGTCACGGGCGATAAGCCAAAGGTTGAAGCTAGGGCGGAACGTTCGTTTGCACTAGGCGTAGAAGCAAGGTGAAGCGCTCGGCAGCATCCCTGCGTAACTTGGACTGCCAGCGCGATCTGAGTGAACTAGTGGGACCATCCGGGACAGAGCAAGGGACAGGTGGTGGTGTATCGTTAGGAGAGACTCCTGGAGATCGCGGCCTCTGTTCACCCTAGTCTGAGAACGGTGTCGCAACGCAAAGCGTCTTCAGGGAGCTTCAGCGCCTTCAGGGAGCTTCAGCGCCTTTAGGGAGCTTCAGCGCCTTCAGGGAGCTTCAAGGATTGTCGAGGGAGCTACAGGGAGCTACAGAACCGGAGCACCCAGCCAACGAGGGGAGCACCCAGTCATCAAGGCGACCAGGAGTCGTCGACGGCCACGACTGGCGAATCAAGGCCAGCCGAGCCCGCATTGTCACTGTACTATTACTCCCGTAATAAACCCACTAAGAACCCGTTAATTCTGACCTTTCTCACTGATCCACTGGGCGGTCACGTTTATATAAATTTGGTGGGACGAACACACAACTATACTGAGCTAGCCGCACGAATCTCGTAGCGAGCAGACCTAATAAAATCAGTTCGTTACATCTGGCGCCCAAAACGTGATTGTCCCAGAAAGAAAAGGCGACTTAAAGCAGAATGGGGAAGAAGTGGATTTACCGCCTCAAGGCAGAGGATTTTGTCTACGTCGCAGATAGGCTGAACATTGAGTTAGAAGGCAAAACAGACGACAAGAGAAAGGCATAGTCAGAATACTATTCAGAGACCGAGAACGACCCCAAACTTGCCAGTATCTGGGTCGAGCTGGAGGCAGCATACCCCGAGAAAAGAAGTCCAAGCATCTCGGTGACACCCGCTGAAGGAAAAGATTTTGTGGAAAGTCTGAGCGTCGACAACATACAAAAAGAATGTCAAAAGAGAGAGCCAAGCCAGGAGGCGAAAACGACTGCACCGGTACCGACACCCAGCGAGCCAGATTATGCAAAGGTTACGAAACAAGTCCGCGAATGGTCGTTTAAATTCGACCTCATTGAGAAACCGTTCAAGTTTCTAGGGCAAGTGGAGTGGTCTGCAAACACTTACGGCCTGGACTTGGATATGATTCCATGCCATGCCAGAAATACTCAAAGGGAGGGCATTGAAGTGGTTCATCTCCAACAACAAACAGTGGCGAACCTGGGCGGAATTCATCGAGAGTTTTCACACCTATTTCCTGCCGAGAGACTTTTTCTCCAAGCTTTTGGACAAAGTTAGGCAGAGAAAGCAAGGCCACGGGGAGGCGTTCAAGGACTACATGATCGACATACAGACTATGATGAGGCCACTTAGTTATTCGCCGACAGAGTCCCTCAACATCATCCGGCAGAATTGTACCCTCAGAGCATACACAGTGGCGGACCTGGATACACTCATGGACCTAGCCGACGAGTATGAGGAACTGGAGAAGGAACGGGAGACATTTGGCCAGGAGAACAAATTCGCCAGGGCAAAAGCAGCAGCTCAGGTGCAAACCATGTGCAGACGGTGCGAGGATACTGGCGACCAGGAACATCGTGGGAACACTCAATGGACACCGCCCCTACAAGACCACCGGCAGCAGGCAACCAACCCACCGTATGAACGCCAGCGGGAACCAATACAAAACCAACAGAGGCAGCCAACAAACCCCTTGTGGAGGCCACCAAACACCACTCAGAGGCCACGAGAGTACCCACTTCACAGACCCCCAGGTGGCCTGCCGAAAGTGCGGCGGTCACGGACACTGGGAACGCGGCTGTCGAACCCAGCGCTTGTTGTTCTGCTGGGCAGGGTTCGAAAATACTACTACATAGCAGCAATAGTAACTACAAAAATGATTTACTATTACTACGAGAGTAATATCTATGAAGCCTGGAGCAAAGCACTTTTGAAATGCTACAGTCAGAATACTATATGGAGCCGTAGCAATAATAAAAACTATAGTTTTTTTTTGGAGCAGAGCATTCTATATTACTACAGCTACTGCTCTCAGCAGTGCTATAGTAGCTATAGTAAATATCCTATAGCATTTTTATTTTCAAAATTTGAATAGAATAAAATGCTAGGCATTCGATTGATTTTGTGGACCAATAGAAACATACTTTAATATTTAAAACGGATTGTTTATTATTAAAAAAATGGATTTTGGAGTCTTAAAAAAAAGGTTAAAATTTAAGAAACATCTAGCCACTTCGCATTCGAGGCAAACAGGAATCTGACCACTTGTCGGTCGACAGCAGGAGTTCTTGAGGTAAATGTCATGCCACTCGCTGCCGATGCAGCCATTACTCTTCTCAATGAAATTGGCAATCAGACTACGATCCACTTTCAAGCCAGTAGAGCCGGAGTAGGAAAAAAATTCAAAATTTGGAAATATTGAGAATCCTAATTAAATTATGCCTCTGTATCTGAGTCTCCTGTTTCTATTGGTCCACAAAATCAATCGAATGCCTAGCATTTTATTCTATTAAAATTTTGAAAATAAAAATGCTATAGGATATTTACTATAGTTACTATATAGTTACTGCTGAGAGCAGTAGCTGTAATAATATAGAATGCTCTGCTCCAAAAAAAACTATAGTTTTTATTATTGCTACGGCTACATATAGTATTCTGACTGTAGCATTTCAAAAATTCTTTGCTCCAGGCTTCATAGAAATAACTCTCGTAGCAATAGCAAATAGTAAAAACTACAAATATAGTTAGCATTTTAACCCTGCTGCTGGGTGTGCGGCAAAATGGGTGTCAGGAGCGTCGAATGCTGCCAACGAGCGGGAAATGGTCAGCGATATCAGCCGCAGAGAGGCGGGCGGGGATCGCAAAATGCTACCTCTCCAAACTAACTGGCATGCTGATCGAGGTGGAGCAGCAGTTGTCCGCAGCGGTAATAATTGGTGGAGGCACGTATAAAGCCACAATCGACAACGGGGCAACAGCGAGCTTCATAAGCGAGGAACTGGCGGACAATCTGGCTGCCTTCGGAAAGATCACATGGACAAGACGGCAAGTTAGGTTGGCAGACTGGAGATGCGGCGGAATCAATGCACAGCTGGAGGTAGAAATCGCATTCGGAAACAAGCGATTTACCATGAGCCTGCTGATACTACCAGGGGTAGTGGATACGTTGATGTTAGGATGGAATTTCCTCACGCAAGTCGTAACCGAATTAAAGTGTGCCGGGCACGAGATCACAATTCCGGCCAGAAACCGACACAACGGGTGGCACGAGGAAAAGCTATCGGTGGCAGTCGTTCAACACATAAGCGATGATAAAGACACAACGAAATTCCTGGAGACGCAACTAGCCGACTTTAACACCATGACAGGAACATCGAACATGGCCGAGCATCGGAGGGTTGGAGGGTTATGCCTTTTGGTCTCCATTCGGCATCCGCGACGTTCCAACTAGTTTTGGACAAAGTAATTGGACCCGAAATGTCACCTCACGCGGTCGCCTACCAAGACGACATAATAGAGATCGGACGCACGCTGGAAGAACACAAAGCGAACCTGATAGAAGTGTTCCGGCGGCTAAAAGAAGCAAATCTGCGACTAAACCCGGAAAAATGCCAATTCTTCAGGAAGGAATTTGTTCGTAGAATTACTTGTTATTATTTATAATTTTAGGTTGCCCCTAGAACATAATCTAGTGACAGTAGGCCGCTAAACCAACACTTAAATTGGGTTAACTCGGAGAAGTTGAATACACAAGTATTGCTTGAGTACTGATTTTATTTGGGAATATCTGGGGTTTATATACATGATTTCAGAATCAAGGGGGCCACCATAGCGAAGGTATCGCACGGGGGCTTGTTAGTTATAAATACATTGCATCACTTAGGTTCTAAAATATACAGAGATACAGAGTCATACAATTTGTCTCCCATACAAGGAATTAATAGGCTAGGGTTAGTAAAAATAGAATGCTGGAACGGCAGGTAGCGGGGTTTGAGCTGGCGCTGGCTGTGGCTGCTGTTGACAGCTTCGGGACTCAAGTGCAGGCGCTAACATACTCCCGGCCGTTGAACAGGTGTTCAACATCATCCAATGTTGATCTCAAAGGCGTCGGAAGAAGGCATCAGATGGTGCATCCTTGATGAGCCGAGTAACCGAGTTTGTTCTGCTAGTTCGATGTCCTTTGAAGATGATAACGTTTGTGGAGGTGTCCACAAATAAACGACTATGACTCCGAGTGACAAAAACAAGGCAACATAGGCACTTATGTGGTGGAGTGGTAGATCAATGATATCTGTTGGCATTTTTATTTTGAGCCTGGGAAGTAATACCTTACTAAGATCATTTAACTCATTATAACTCAGCTTCAATGAATTATTTGAATTTGAAATCTTAGTATCCGCTGCAGACGATTGATTCATATTGCCAAATCGAGCATATGACAATTTCATCGTTCCTGTTGACGTCACTTGATGGCCAATCACACTTTGAATTGAGTTTCGTAGAGTGCACTCTGGGTCCAAAACTAGAAGTCCAGTATTATCAATATTAATGGTTGATAATTGATCGCTACATACAGCATTGTTTGCATTGAGAAAATCCATTGATTTTTGGCCTTTAATCCTTGCCATGAAAGGGATTTCGTAGATGCCACAGTTTGGCACAATGACGACGATTTATTATTAAACAATTGAAGTTCGCAGTGATTGTCAATTGAAAATATCATTTGCTTGTCTGAGCAAATATATACGTCCTCGTTCATGGACTTGCATAGATCAAATTCTTTAGCTGTCATAGCAATGAATTGATCTCTGTGTTGATTCACAGCTATAATTGGATGTTCAATAGCCAGTGATATCATTTTGTTGTTGACTATCACAGGTATTGGTACCAAATTATAAATTTCAATAAGCTGCTTTGAGATTAAAGGCAGTGTAGTTTTGAAGATGACATAGTCCTTTACAACTTTTGCTTCTGCTTTCATCAACTTGTATAATTGTAACACATCATTCTTAATCATGGGAAGCATTTTTCCGCCAGCGCACTCAATTGATTGGTTAGTGCTATATACCATTGAAAGGTTTTTAACGAATCGAGTCGCGCGTTGGCTAAATCCTCTCTTTGCTGCTTCATGATTCTGATTCTTCTGTCAATGGCTGCCTCTCTTTTCATTATATTTATGGTGGAATCAATTATTGATGTTTGATTCTTCACCAGTTCCAAGAGATAATCTTCATTTGTTTTGACCTTTTCAATGGTCGACGACATCTTTTTGGCATACTCAGTGTCCAATACTCCAAAAAGGCTGCTGGCGATATTTCCAACAATGTCCAGCGGCGAGCGTCTTTTCCTGGACATATGGAGTAACTCATTCATAGTTCGGATTTCCTCGTCGACGAGTTGAAAATGAGTGTATAACGCAGCACATGCTTGTACTGGTTGTATGTGAGAACACATTTGGCCGACCTTTATTGTTCCAAGGTAAAATGTTTTTACGTCTTCCAAGTAAGGTTTTAAATCGAAATATGCGATAATTGTCCAATCAGCAGTTGCCAGTTGAGTTGTCCCAATTTTTTCATAATAAATTCCAGGTTTTGATCCCAACCTGGTTATATTGATTGGACTTGCTGCAGCTAGTGGTAACAGCAGTAGAAGGATTAGCAAGGGCATTGACAGGAGGGGGAGAGTTGTGCCTTTGCGCCCTTTTGGTTCCTGGTCATCCTTCTCATCCTTCTCATCTTTCTCATCCTCGTCATTTATCTCCTTGCGTTTTTCTCCTGGATCCTCTTGACGAAATAGTGGAGCAAGATTATGAATCGCTCTTTTAAATACTCCCTTTGGAGTGTCAACATCTACAACCCGTACATATCCGTCTGGGCCTGGATAGAGCTTTAAAATCCGTCCAATGGGCCAATGAAGCATAGGCACATTGTCTTCTTTCATAATTACCATCATGCCCTCTTTGACGTTTTTATGTGCTTGTTTTCATTTAGGATGTTGTTGTAGACTTGTTAAGTATTGACTGGACCATTGCATCCAGAATGTGTGTTTTAGTAACTGCACCTGGTCCCACTGTGCAGATAGGGATTTTATTTTTAACGGCTCGGGATCTGGTTGTGCTACAAGTGGTTCTCCAATCAGTAAATGACCAGGTGTAAGGACCGTCAGATCATTTGGATCATCAGAAATTGGAGTCAGTGGTCGGGAATTTAACACAGCTTCGACATTTGTTATTACTGTGCTCAATTGCTCAAAGGTAAGCTCAGCAGTAGACACCTTTTTCAACAATTATGTCTTTGCTGACTTTACTGCTGCTTTCCATAACCCACCAAAGTGAGGTGCTCTTGGCGGAATGAATTTAAATTGAATTCCTTTAGTGTTGCATAGCTGCACTATGGAGTTCTTAGCTTCCTATGAGGGTATGGTTTCCTTCAATTCCATTAGCTGGTTGTTGGCTCCTACAAAGTTTGTAGCATTGTCGCAGTATAACGTTTTGCACCTTCCGCGACGGCTTATGAACCTTTGTAGCGCTCCAAGAAATGCTGCAGTAGTTAAATCTCCAACGACTTCCAGATGTACCGCCTTCGTCGCAAAACATACTAATACGGCGCTGTATGCTTTGTCAGGTCGCTTGCCTCGGACCTTGTGATGAATCTTGAAGGGTCCACAAAAATCCACTCCAGAGTTTAGGAATGGTCTATTTTGAGAAACCCTATGCTCAGGTAGTTTTGCTGCTGGGTAACGGTCGTTCAGGATGTCGATGTAAATGTGTAAGCTCATCTGCGAAGTAAGCTTGTTGTACACATCGTACTATTATCCTCCTGGCTTGTTCCAATTCGTCCAACTCTATCAGCACTGTATCCTTCCTGTTTTTACGATAACAGAATCGTAACATATAGGCAATTATACGTTGTAGACGATTAAAGGAGTTTCCGTGGTTGATACGGTATATTTCGTCTCCTTCCGAACTTGTTGCGAGAGTGACTATTTTTAGTTTTCTCTCCAATGAGATGCTGTTGTCTTTAGGGGCCTTAAAGAGGGATGGCCATTCTCTTCAGGTCCGTGAAGAAAGAGTGGTCCGTATGACCACAAAGTGTGTGCGCCTAGTTGAGATGCGGGGATTCCTCTTGATAACACATCTGCGTCGTTGAGATTTGATGACACATGTCTCCATTGGTTTGGACTGGATGTGTCTAGTATTTTGGACAATCTATTTGCAACGAATGTATGGAAAATCGATGCCTTTGCATTGATCCAACAAAGCACTATTGTTGAATCTGTCCAATAATATGTTTTAATGGATTCTGTGTTAAATCTTAGATCCTTTTTGACTTTATCGGCTAGTTCGGCTCCTAGAATAGCCGCGCACAACTCCAACCGAGGTAGTGTTTGTTTTTCTTATAAAATGTGACCATGGTCATAGGGGTTCCTCTTGGTCTGAAGAATTCGCGATCTCATTATGTTGAAGAATTACTGTGTATAAGTACAAATTGCAACCTTTAAAATTTCAACAAATGAAACTTAAGACTTATATATTTTCGATCACCAAATGAAAGTTATTTAATGATTTTTTTAGTAGAAGTCTTCTTATAAGAGTTACGGAGGACTTTTATTTTTTTAGTCAAAAAATAACAGTTATTTTTAGACTTTTATTATAAAAGTCATGAATAAAAGTTACGGAGGACTTTTATTTTTTTGGTCAGAAAATAACTGTTATTCTCTGACTTTTATTTTAAAAGTCTGAAATAACAGATACTTCATCTGTCTGTCTGTCTGTCTGTCTGTCTGTCTGTCTGCAAGGGTATAAAAATATTACAAAACCTGGAGCCCTGGAGCGAAGATAAATCATTCCATACTGTAGCCTGCCTCTTCAGGTTCGATACATAACCCAGTTTACAAAAAAAAATCGAAGTCACCCTAATTGAAGACAACCTTAATTTTCTAATGACCATGGTAGCAAATTTATTAGTGCTAACCAACAAAGCCATTCATGACTTCTTTAACATTAGCGGTTCCTCTTGGTCTGAAGAATTTGCGATCTCATTATGTTGAAGAAGTCAATAATAGCTTTATTGGTTAGCACTAACAAAATTGTGACCATGGTCATTAGTGGTTCCTCTTGGTCTGAAGAATTCGCGGTCTCATTATGTTGAACAAGTCATCAACGGCTTTATTGGTTAGCACTTATAAAATGTGACCATGGTCATAGGGGTTCCTCTTGGTCTGAAGAATTCGCGATCTCATTATGTTGAAGAATTACTGTGTATAAGTACAAATTGCAACCTTTAAAATTTCAACAAATGAAACTTAAGACTTATATATTTTCGATCACCAAATAAAAGTTATTTAATGATTTTTTTAGTAAGAGTTATAAGAGTTACGGAGGACTTTAATTTTTTTAGTAAAAAAATAACAGTTATTTTTAGACTTTTATTATAAAAGTCATGAATAAAAGTTACGGAGGACTTTTATTTTTTTGGTCAGAAAATAACTGTTATTCTCTGACTTTTATTTTAAAAGTCTGAAATAACAGTTCCTTCAAGACCAATTTTAAAAAAGTTAAACATTTTTAGGTCATTGCGGATATGAATAGGCTGCATTAAATTGGCTTCATTTATTTTTTTGTCCGATTTTTAGTGTTATTCTAGGCGTATGACTTTTTCGATAAAAAATAATAAAATAACTGTTATTTTCGGTCCCTGGTTTTCTGTTAATGAAATGATAAAACAGATTTAACACAACTTTAAAATCTAGTAGCCGCTAAACCAACACATAAATTGGGTTAACTCGGAGAAGTTGAATACACAAGTATTGCTTGAGTACTGATTTTATTTGGGAATATCTGGGGCTTATATACATAAGTCAAGGGGCCACAGTAGCAAAGGTATCGCATGGGGGTTTGTTAGTTATTAATACATTGCATAACTTAGGTTCTAAGATATGCAGAAATACAGAGTCATACAATTTGTCTCCCATACAAGGGATTAAAAGGCTAGGGCTAGTAAAAAAGAATTCTGGAACGGCATGTAGCGAGGTTTGAGCTGGCGCTTTCTGTCGCTGCTGTTGACATCTTAGGGACTCAAAAACAGGCGCTAGCACTAGACTTGAAATGTTCATAGCTTCAAAACCACAACGGACACAGGAATGCGTTATACATCTTTCGAAAGGTATTATTGATAAACCCAAATGTCTGCCTTAATTCAGCGGAGCCCTAAAGCGACCATATTTTGATGAGATATTGTTAAAGGCAATTACTATGTAAAAACGACATTAGGTAAATTTTAGAATCACTAATAGTAAATTTTGTTAGTGAAATGTTTTTTTTTATTAAAAATAAATATAAATAAATTACTAATAGGGCTCCAGGTTTTGTAATATTTTTATACCCTTGCAGAGGGTATTATGATTTCAGTCAGAAGTTTGCAACGCAGTGAAGGAGACGTTTCCGACCCCATAAAGTATATATATTCTTGATCAGCATCACTAGACGAGTCGATCTAGCCATGTCCGTCTGTCCGTCTGTCCGTCTGTCCGTCTGTTTCTACGCAAACTAGTCTCTCAGTTTTAAAGCTATCGGGGTAAAACTTTCCCAAAAGTCTTATATCTATTGCAGGTAGTATATAAGTCGGAACGAGCCGGATCGGACAACTATATCAAATAGCTCCCATAGGAATAGTCGGGAAAAAATGTAAAAAAAATTATATCTTGGGTGTCTTTGAACATATCACCTCCTACTTTTGGAAATACCATTTTGTATCTAATTCTGAATTTCGAATAAATTTTTATCAAAATCGGACGACTATATCATATAGCTGCCATAGGAAAGATAAAATAATTAATGGGAATATAATAGGAAATCCAAAATAAATTATTGCTTCGTTGGTTTTTATTGTATTCTCTTCTACTCTGGGATGTGACTCTTTTTAAATGTTTTCGAATTTCGATTTTAATTTTTCCAATATCGAACTACTACATCATATAGCTGCCATAGGAACGATCAAAAAATTAATGTGAAATAATAGGAAATTTAACATTTTTGCGTTTTGTAAATTAATAGAATGATCTGCAAGGGTATATAAGCTTCGGCTTCACTGCGCCGGTAAACCAAGAAGGTTTTGTTATATTCTATTCTCCGCAACTCCGTGGCTTTGGGATTCGTCGATAAAATTGCGCAGCAGATCATCGACACTGAAAAAAATGACATGACATGACGGCCATGTTGATCGTGGGTACGGTTAAGGAACGTCATCTGCTCCTGCTTCCCTGGCTGATTAACAACGGAGTGATCCTGGCCCTGGCTATCCTCACACATATTGGACTGTGGGCCCAGATCATCGGATCTGCAATGCCCTTCATGAGAGCCCTGCCCATTTTATTGATCTCTGTGTCTGTTCTCCTGCTCAGGTGGTATCTGTACTACGGGATCTACTCGCTCTTCAAACAGATCCAGGCCTCCAGTGATCAGCATGGCCCGCTGATCCCCCCGGTAACCCAGCAGACCAACTCCTATCCCAGCTACACCAAGATATAAGCTGTTAAGGCGTCCTGAATCGCATACTTTTCGAATCCTTTCGATGGAGCTTCCTTAATTAATCCCATTCTTTATTGGTAGAAACACCAAAATTAGATACTATGCTGAAAAGAGGAACATTTCTATGTACACCCTATATATTTACTTACACGCGTCTCTATTTTTATTTATTCGAACGAAATTGCCAAAAATTCGATTTTCCTATTGGCTCTGAAAATAAATATATTTTGTATACATATAAACGCTTACTATCTCGCTAAATTTTTAATATGTTTGGATATAAATCGTAATAAAGTCAATTTTAAACAATTTTAGCTTTATGTTTCCCAATTTTTTTTTAATCGGTCAATGATTTCTTATAGCTGTCATAGATTGGACCAAGGAAATATAGCATACTTTCCCGATAGGGAAGTTTTTAAGGTTCAAGCGATGCTAAGCTAGACAGGATACGACCTGGAATGAAGTAATTTCGCAGGAGGTCGGCCGTAGAGGTCGTAGAGGTCGGCGGGCACTGTATTGAACTTGGAGGCTGACACCATCCAGCTTCGCAGGCTTCACCTCGACTTAAAGGTTACGAGCCGCAAACTATATGTTGTGTATGGCTGGCTGTACAGATAAAACAAGTGAAAGTGCTGGACGAAAACCAAGGAGCGCCCCCCGACTGCAGAGATGCAGGGTGGTACCAGGCCAACGTCAAGTTGATAGCCAGCGAGGACGAGGGCGAGGGTGTGGTTGCCGTCTGAACCCTCTGAGCCAGAGGCTATTCTTAGCCTCTTGACAAGGATCAACCCAAAGCTTCCAACAGAAGGTTGGAAGGTGGTAAAGGTTGAGAAGACAGAGCGCGTCACCATGAACGTAGTGATTCTTCTTTTTTTGAATGCCTGACATACCTGGGACCCCTTGCAGCAGCAAAAAACCGTATCAAGGTGAAGAGTGGAAAGTGGAAGCCGAACCCTCCTTCTCCTTCTCTCTAGAATGCCCTCCCCCCGATAACATTAGAAATCTGAGATGTATAAACTGGGGTTACTACAAAAAACTCCTCGCTAGAAACCTAAATACTCCACCGACTCACGTACTCGACAGTCATGAATTAGGAAACCTAGTCAATACTTTCACTGATATCTGTGGTGAGGCCATTAAAAAGGCCTGCCCAAGCAGAACAGTCAAAACAAAACACAAACCGGCTTGGTAGAACACTACCCTGGCGGCTCTTAAAAGCGAGTGCATAAGTCACTTCAACAGAGCTAAATATAACAACAGCGAAGCTTCCTGGAACACGTACCATACGAAGCTAAGCCAGTACAAAATGGAAATTAGAATATCAAAGCGAAGAGAATGGGATAACTTCTGCAGTAGAATAGAATCTACAGCGGAGGCGTCCAGACTCAGAAGAATCTTAGAAAAATCTCCAGTAACCGTTGGATACCTAAAAACCAATATAGACACGTGGACAGGAAACAGTCAGGAAACCCTAGAACTCCTGCTAGACACCCACTTCCCTAAAAACATGCAAGCAGTAGGACCTCCACATAGTGGAGAACCTCGACGAGCAGATCATAGTCAACATTTCAAACCCTGAACGCATCAAGTGGGTTATCAACTCCTTTAAGCCCTTCAAATCACCTGGCCCTGACGGCTTCTTCCCAGCCCAAATACAACGGACAATAGATACAACCCTCCCTTGGCTGACGGTCATCTTCCACGGCTGTTTGGCACTGTATTACATACCATCCAGATGGCTGGACAATAATGTAATATTTATACCAAAGGCCGGCAAGCCCTCTCACACCTCTCCAAAGGACTTCCGTCCAATAAGCCTCTCCTCCTTCTTGTTAAAGACCCTGGAAAGGCTAATTGACACACACATCAGACTAACTACCAACCCTAGACTACACTCCAGTGCACAACATGCGTACCGTAAAGGTAGATCAACAGATACTGCCCTACACTTCTTAGTATCTGTATAGAGAGGGGATTCCGTAACAAGGAATACTCCCTGGCAGCCTAACTAACTTACAAGGAACTATAAGATACCAAGTATAACCCTCCCAAAACTACACCAAACTCGCATTACCCTTAGCAACCAAGCAAAGTATTTAGGCGTCATCCTTGACAAGAAACTCCTCTGGGCAGAGTAAAGCGACCATAGCACTCTTTGCTTACAAGAAAGCTATTGGGAGAAAGTGGGGCTTCTCTCCCGTAATAGTCCACTGGCTATACACTGCAATAGTCTGACCCTTCCTTCTCTACGGAAACAACGTTTGGTGGCACTCCCTAGAAATGGATTGCAACCTAAAGATTCTGCACAAGAACCAAAGAAGCGCAGAACTCTACATAAGTGGCGCGCTTCGCACCACCGCCACTGAAGCATCGAATACAATTCTTGACCTTGAACCTTTAGACCTGCTTGCCAAAAGCTGGGCATCAGCAACGGCGCTGAGGCTCCGCGAAGCGTCGCCCTGGTCAACAGGCTCATCAGGACACTCCACTATACTGACAAATCAGAGTTATATACCACACATAACAGACTACGTCCCATCCATAGTCAACTTCGAAAAAAGGTACAAGGTTCTCATACCCACCCGCACAGACTGGGACCACCTCCCTCACCAGATCGAGAACGCCGTCAATATATACACAGATGGATCCAAGCTTAACTTGCAAACAGGTGGGGGAGTTTTCTCGCCTGAACTAGACATAAAAGTCTTATTTCGACTACCAGAACACTGCAATGTCTTCCAAAAGGAAGTGATGGCAATCCAGGAAGCCATGTCTCACATGGATACATTAAAACACTGCGACACAGACATCTTCATCTTTTCGGATAGTCAAGCAGCCCTCAGGGCCCTCGACTCCTATTCAACTAACTTAGTTACTATCTCTGAATGCCACAAATCTCTGAACGAGATGGCCACTCATCTCAGAATCAACCTCATTTGGGTACCTGGACACCGTAACATTGAGGGCAACTGCATAGCGGACGAACTAGCAAAACACGGGACAACCACCGACATCCTTCGCGATAAGGACACGGTGGGCATGTCCAAAGCTACCTGTGAGCATTTCCACAAGCAAAGATTGTATACCCTCTCCAACAACCGTTGGAATACGATCTCAACATGCCACACTTCCAGGCTCACCTGGGGAAGGTCAAAGAACCAACCGGTTCGAGAAACCCAATAACCCATGAGCTAGGGAAATGGATCTATTCTGAGATCATATGGTAACACAAGGGGCCCAATGCGGCCTAAGTGGGGGGATTAGTCTATAATCCCCAACCATACTCACCTAACCTAACCTATCCACAGGGTTCCTTTCTGATGAGTAAATTAGAATTTTCTACTTTTCGTCGCATGTCAATGATGCGCCCAGTCTGCACACTATTTTTCAAAGCAATATTGTCAAGGACACTATGTTTTATAAATCACGTTTGAACATTTACATTTTCAAGGCATTTTGGAAACTATAAAAGCTAGATTGTTGTGATTTCTACGGATTCTACGGGTTCACTGTGCCAAGGCCACAACAACAACACTAAATGTGTTTGGCGCCCGCATGCTTTATTATTGTGTGAACGTGTATATGCATTTTTTTTTTGGCTATCAATACCTATCGACACTTTAACATTTCTGATTATTGGTGGGTTTTAGCCGACTCAAGGTCGCAATTGGACGTAACGGTGTGTTTTCTTTGTGAATTTTGGGAAGGCCGTATATACTAGGGGCTATGGCTGTATTAATTGTTAATAATGCCTAACCTAAATGTTGTTCTTCGTTTGTAGTCTTGGTGTGGGATCCTGTCTAAGTATTCTATATGTTTCCGGTTCGTCAAGTATTTTTTGCGAATTTTGGGCCTCTCGCTAGAAGCTGTCTAACGTTTGTCGGAAACTCTGTTGTTGTTTTGTTCCCGAACCAATCTTTGTTGTTGTCTTCTCTCTCAATCGCCTGTGTCTGTTCTCTTCTGAGTTTATCAGGTTTGTTTATCTGTTGTTGCTTTAGCTTCTTGACTTTTACTTCGGTAAGGGTTTTCTCACTCTCAAAAACAAACGTAAAATCTTTTGGATATTAAAGTTAAATGATTTCCCGCGACCACAAATAAATTCTATGATAAAAAATTACAATAATCAGAACACACAAAAAATAGAAAAGAGTGAAACCATTTACAAATCTGTGATATATAACCAAAGTTTTCCGAACGCCTCAGTCGAGCAACGATTTTCAACAGGGAAATTATTACCATACCCCATAGACCGAAATTTACCAATAAACAATTTTTTAGCAACACAAAATCTAAAACACAAATACTTGACAAAAACAATGTTGTTTATAAGATTCCATGCGCTGGGGATGGTGACGTACAAAATCAAAACTAAAGACGAGGCTAGCAGGACATAATTCGGACATCAAACAAAGGGGTGAAAGCTTAATCCAAAAAACAGCCCTTGCTGCCCATTGTGCGGACACTAGGCACACACCAGACTTTGCGTCGGTCAGCATCCTACAACAAGAAAATCACTACAACAAACGCTTCACAGACAAAGTCGCACATATCTACAGACACTTACTTGACCAAAAAAAAATTAGAAATTAGTTTAGAACTCCGCAGTGTCAAGATCGGACGCAGCGTCAGCCATGTAGGTTTTTTTTAAAAGTGTATTAGGAATAATTTAACGTTAAATGCTTGTGTTATTGTTAATATTTGTACAACCCTGAAGACGGACCCCGGAGAGCTTTGAAATATATTCGAAGAAAGGAGGATAAAAGTGTCTTTTAATACTAAAAACAAAAAAGCACTAAAAACACCGCGACCTTGAGCCGGCTAAAACCCACCATCAATCAAAAAACAGGTCACCAAACACCACAAATATTTCTGATTATTTAAATCGGACCATTCATTAAAAAGATTTAAGCAAATAATCATGCAGGCAGGCTATCAGGCAGTCGTTTGGCTGGTCTTGGCTTATCCGTCTCCCCCTCGCACTTCCTTAACCTGTGTAACGGGTATCTGATAGTCGAAGCACTCGGATATAGCGTTAAATTAAATAATAGTTTATTTTCCTATATTGCTTAAAATTGTCCCAAGATTGTGTCCGCTTCGGGGAACGTCAAGTTAACACTGACATTGATAATGGATGATGTGTAGGGTGCGGGGTTGTTGAGCACCATTGGGTGCAAACAATTATAATAGATTATATTTAAAATTTGCAAAACAAATATATTATTGCAAATAGATTGGGTAGTTATAATAAATACTATTTTGAATCAGGAATTGCTTTCTTTCCTCGGCTAAAAACTGAATTAGCTTAAATGCTTTAGTGTTATCTGCAATACTTACTGTTGAAACATTATGGTAGTGAGCAATTAGAAGATATGGCATAGTGAATAACGTGGAGTACATAATACCTGCTGTCCAACTAAATATTAAGACGCTTAACTTTGCTCGAGTTAAAGCCATTAAGGCCATTCCTGTACAATAAAATAATAGTCCTCCAACGTACACAGACTTAGCCCTTTAAAAGTAAAGAAAGAATTAACCAATATTTAGTGTACTTTTCTTAAGTTGTAAAATGAAATCGCATACCTATAACGTTGAATTAATTTTTCAATAATAAGGGAGTAAAAGGAGCATGATAGGGAGTACATTGCCATGCCCCAACATCCAAATCGAACACCTTCTTCATATCGCAGCTGGAGCACAGATCCTAGGGTAGCCTTGGGGTCACCTTTAAAAACTGCCTCGCCCACAAAATCAGTAAAATATAGCGAGTAACATACATGCGCCATCCAGCAAAAAAGGTTTGTCACGCAAATCATCCTCAAAGATAACGGCATGTATACAATGGAAAGCAAATAGTGATGAAGAGATTCTATTTTTTTGGTAGGCACTAAATCTTCATTTTGTGCATCTAAATTTTCTTGTACGATGCCAGGACTTTCGATAAAACAGGTTTCATTAACCATACTGTCAGTTAAGATGATATTTGTTGGTTGTTCTCCAGTTTTTACCTACCGAAAAAAGAGCAATTTTTAATTTATAAATATTTACAATAGTATAATTATCTGGGCGATAAGAATGCTGATTGACGTTAAAATAGCATAGAAATCGTATGTCCGAATCTTAAAATTATACTTCAAAGTTCTTAGTTCCCGCCTTTTCTATTTAGTCGATGTTTTTCGAAATTCTGACTGACCAAGCAAGCGTAATATTGCAAGTTACGTTTTCGAGAGAGAACGTGCTTAAGGCAGTGCGAGTGAGATGGAGATTTTCAAGCTGCAAAGCGACACCTAGCGCCGAAAACTTTGATTGCTCATAACTTTTTGAATAATTACACAGGCCGACAAAATTTGGCATGTATCGGTGTCCAGGCCTGCCACCATTTTATTTCGATAAATGAGGCTTTTTTTAAGCATAATTTGCCACTACGGCTGTAGTTCATCAGCTCTGGTATTTTAAAGTCACAGCGTTTAAAAATTAAATAAAAATATTTTCTTCTACAATGCATTTTTGACCCAAAGATACCTTATGACCTAAACTTTAAAGCCACTCATCAGGTTTTTGTGAATTGTTTTGGAATTTTTATAATTAATTTTCTTGCTTCCTTCCCAGGGACGATTTACAAACTGTGCCCAAACCTGTGACTATTTTACGTAAGGGCTAAAACTCAACCCAACAAAAACTCGTTTTTTGTTTTGGACGACTTTTGTTGGGTTGAGTACTAGCCCTAACTCATAACTATTTTTGAGCACAAGTTACCCTTGCTTTAAACATATTTATACATGGGCGTAAGTTAAAAGCTGGAGGGGGATTAGGACTCAGGCATTTCAGCCCCCAACTATTAGTAGGCCACGCCCATGTGCTTAAACTCAAAGCAAAACAAGAGAGAACGCTATAGTCGGGTTGGTGTTCCGACTATCTAATACCCGTCACTCAGCTAAAGGGAGTGCGAACGCTGCACTCGGGTTGGTGTCCCGACTATCTAATAATCGTAACTCAGCTAAAGGGAGTGCGAGGGAAACAGATATATAAACAATTCTGATTGCGTATAACTTTTTAATGAATGGGGCGATTTGAAAAATGTGTTACATTTCGATAGGTATCAATAAGCACTATAAAATTGCGTTTATAAATTTTTAAAATCTTAAAAGATGTGGCCTCCAGACACATTTGAAAATCGTTTATGGCGATTGTGGGCGTTAGGGGGGCGTGGCACCTCGATGAATCAAACGTGCGCTGCGTAAGAAGCCCAAGAATATGTGTGGATAATCCCAACTTTCTATCTTTTGTAGTTTCCGAGATCTCAGCGTTCATACAGACAGACAGACAGACAGACGGACAGACAGACGGACATGGCTAGGTCGACTCGGCTGGTGATCCTGATCAAGAATATATATACTTTATGTGGTCGGAAACGCTTCCTTCTAGCTGTTACATACTTTTGCACGAATACAATATACCCTTTTACTCTACGAGTAACGGGTATAACTACTTAGACCGTATAGAATTATGTTATTAAAAATTGTGACAGGTTTGGGCAGAGTTTGTGAATCGTCACTGGGAAGGAAGTGAGAAAATCAATTTTAACAAGACAGGAAGCTAGCTTCGGCCACCCGAAGCTTATATACCCTATTAAATTACATATCTCAAAACGTTTTAATTTCGTATTATTTTTACATTATTTTTTCTATACTTCCCTATGGCAGCTATATGATATAGTCGTCTGATTTTTGTTAAATTTAATTCAATATTCGAAAATAATATAAAAACACTCACATCCTAGAGTAGAAGAGAATACAATAAAAACCAACGGAGCTATAATTTGTTTCCAATTTTTCGATCGTTTCTATGGCAGCTATATGATAAAGTCGTCCGATTTTGATAAAATTAAAATTGAAATTCGGAAATATTTAAAAAAGTAATATCCTAGAGTAGAAGAGAATACAATGAAAGCCAAAGAAGCTAAAATTTATTTCCTATTACTTTCCCATTAATTTTCCGATCGTTCCTATGGCAGCTATATGATATAGTCGTCCGATTTTTAGAATATTTAATTCGAAATTCAGAAATATTTAAAAAATAATATTCCCAAAAGTAGAAGGTTATATTTGAAAAAACACCGAAGATAGAATTTTTTAACGTTTTTTTTTTCTGATCCTTCCTATCGGAGCTATAAGATATAGTTGTCCGATCCGGTCGGTTCCGACATATATACTACCTGCAATAGAAAGAAGACTTTTGGGAAAGTTTCAAGCCAATAACTTCAAAACTGAGAGACTAGTTTGCGTAGAAACGGACGGACAGACGGACGGACAGACGGACATGGCTAGATCGACTCGTCTAGTGATGCTGATCAAGAATATATATACTTTATGGGGTCGGAAACGTCTCCTTCACTGCGTTGCAAACTTCTGACTGAAATCATAATACCCTCTGCAAGGGTATAAAGATAAAGGTGCACTTCTCAAATGTTTGATCTCCTTAAAAACCAAGAATTCGTCTGTATAACAGGTTTAACAAGAGAGAACGCTATAGTCGGGTGCCCCGACAATCAGATACCCGTTACTCAGGTAAAGGGAGTGCGAGGGAGATGGAGATAGAAACTTTGAACACGCATAACTTTTTAACGAATGGTCCGATTTTAAAAATTTCTTCTACATTTCGATAGGTATTGATAAACACAATAAAACTGAATTTTTACTTTTCCGAAATATTGAAATTTTAAAATCGTATATAAGCGATTGTGGGCGTTTTGGCACCTTTTTGAAACAAACTTGCGCTGCGTAGGAACTCCTAGAATCTGCATGCAAAACGCCAATCTTCTAGCTTTTATAGTTTCCAAGATCTCAGCGTTCATACAGACGGACAGACAGACGGACAGACAGACGGACAGACAGACGGACAGACAGACGGACAGACAGACGGACAGATAGACGGACAGACAGACGGACAGACAGACATGGCTAGATCGACTCGGCTAGTGATCCTGATCAAGAATATATATACTTTATAGGGTCGGAAAAGCTTCCTTCTACCTGTTACATACTTTTGCACGAATACAATATACCCTTTTACTCTACGAGGGCATAGCGTCATAATTCCGCGGACATAATTCCGCGGACATAATTCCGCGCAGTACATTTGGTCCGCGAACTTATGTCGTTTTTTTCTGGCGAAATTATGTCGCTGCTAAACGTCATAGGATCGCGCGAAATTGTGTCGTTTAAAAATTACTTGTGGCGAACTTATGTCGTTTTAAAGTGACATAAGTCCGCCGAAAAAAAACGACATAATTTCGCCAGCCGCGGAATTATGTCGCTGCTAAACGACATAAGTTCGGGCGAAATTATGACGTTTAAAAACTACTTATGGCGAACTTATGTCGTTTTAAAGTGACATAAGTCCGCCGAGGAAAAAACGACATAATTTCGCCCAACGCGAAATTATGTCACTGTCAAACGACATAAGTTCGCGCGAAATAATGTCGTATTAAAATGAGTATACCAAACATATATATGTAGGTATATATATAAATGTATATGTAGGTATATATATACATATATAGGTATATAGGTACATATATGCATATATAGGTATATATATACATTAGACATCTGCATATTATACATGTATATCTTAAAGGAATATATACATATATTAACAAAATATATTTACATTTACATATATACACACTATTTATATGTGTATATATATGTATAAATAGAGTATATATACATATATTTAAATGTAAATATATATTCTTTTAAGATATATATATAAATAAATTAATCAGAAAATATTTTCTCTTAAGTAGAGAGATCGAAATTATAATTCATAGATTTCAAAATATTAAAGACTTCAACATATTTCTTTATTTATAAAAAGCAATAACATATTTTTTCTAAAAACAAAATATAATTATTCAACACTTCCATCATATTCAATAGATGGATTGAGATGAGATGAGATACAGTAGAGTAAAGTAAAATACAGTAGGGGTCACAATTTTAGCAGACCATGCTCGACCTATTATCATATTTTCCCCATATCTCCTTTCCTATTAGAGATTTTGACTTCCTGTTTTCACCCACCATTCGCTTTTTAACGATATACTATCGATAAATCGATGTTTATGTGCATACAAGCGCACATAACGAGTGCCATATATGTATGTATGTATTTATTTTGCGCGCAAAAGAAATATGTATACGGTGCATGTTAAGTTACATATGTATATATGTCCATATGTATGTTTGTATGCAGAGCTAAAATTATTTGATGCTTACAAATCTTATGCAATACATTTACTTTTCTTATAGTCTGAAACGTTTTAAGCAAGCTTTAAAATGTAAATACATACATACAAAACAAGCGGCGCGGGTCATGAAAAAATTATACTGTATGTACATACATACATATGTGTAAAGTTTTCGAGCCGTGTGAGTTACACATATACATACATTCATAAATTCAGACATCTAACAAAATTCTTTTGCGCGCAAAACTTACTTGGAACAATTTTCTTCCTTTCCTTTCTTCTTTTTCGCGCAAAAGAAGTACATACATATGTATATGTATGGGACTTTTATATTATGTGCGCTTGTATGCACAACAACAATTATTTTCGTGCTAACATATCGGTTACCATAATATTAATGTATGTATGTACATATGAAGTTCTATTACGTTTGCTGCAGTTTATTCATATTAAGCATGGTAAATTGCAATAAGCCAAATACCAAACAATTGTAAGCGTAAGTAATAGAAATATGTACATTCAAAATAATAATTGTTGTTGTGCATACAAACGCACATAACGTAACGAGTCCCGTACATTTATTTTCCGCGCAAAAAAAATCATGTTAGATTTTGCTACATGTCTGCATTTTTCAGAAGTACATGTACATACATATGTATGTGTGTATAATATACACTGTATATGTATGTATGTACATACATATGTGAAACGTAAGCGGTCCGAAAACTTTACACATACAGTAACATTTTTCCATGGCGCGTGCCGCTTGATTTGTATGTATGTACATATGTACATACATATGTTATGTAAAGCTTGCTTAAAACATTTTAGACTAAAATAAATGTAAATTTTGTCAAATAAACGCAAAAGATTTTAAATATGTCCATATGTATGTACATCGATCGCGACGAAGTGTTTTTTGGTGATTGGTTTTATTTATGAATCCCAACCACAAGCCCATTTTAAAATCAGCAATATTTTGTGTTTTGAGGATAATTCATGTATTCAAGTACATACATACATATGTATGAATGCATGTATGAACATAAATAAATAAATACATAAATGTTGTTGAATCAGAAATAAATAAATAAATAAAAACAGAAATATATATATATTTAAATATGTATATAATTTATATAAAAATACAAAATAAATATATAAAAATATATATACATACATACAAACGATATATATATGCAAAAGATATATACATATAAACGATATATATACAAATATACATATGTATGTATACACGAAAAATATGTATACACATATGTACATATGTAAATAAATATATACATACATACATATGCCGGCGAAATTAAGTCGTTTTTCTGCCGCGAACTTATGTCACTTTAAAGCAGCGGTCGGCACACACATACAATAACGTTTTGTTTAATATTTGTATGAGTAAATTGCACTGGGCAGATCATCAGAGTGTGTGTGCAGACCGCTGTTCTACAGTATACGTGAGCGAGCAGCGGCTGGGCAGAACAAAACCCTATGCTCACTTAATAGGGCGCTGCCGACCGCTGCTTTAAAGCGTCATAAGTTCGCCATAACAAATTGAGAGACGACATTATTTCGCGCGATCTTATGACGTTTAGCAGGGACTTAATTTCGCGGCTGGCGAAACTATGTCGTTTATTCCTCGGCGGACTTATGTCACTTTAAAATGACATAAGTCCGCCACAAGTAGTTTTTAAACGTCATAATTTCGCGCGAACTTATGTCGCTTAGCAGCGACATAATTCCGCGGCTGGCGAAATTATGTCGTTTTTTCTGCGGCGGACTTATGACGTTCTCAAACGTCATAAGATCGCGCGAAATTATGTCGTTTAAAAACGGCGGAATTATGTCGGCGGAATTAAGTCGTCACCCCCTCTACGAGTAACGGGTATAAAAATGGCAAAAACTAAAATTGTCCAATTTAGAGCTAATTATACCCGTTACTCGTAGAGTAAAATGTAATGCAATTTTGTTGTGTATATTTATACCTATTGAAATGTAGAAGACATTTTTCAAATCGGACCATTCACTAAAAAGTTATTCGCAATCAAAAAAATGTTATATATCCATCTCCCTCGCACTCCCTTTAGCTGAGGACGGGTATTAAATAGTCGGGACACAGCGCTTTTGCATTTTTTCCAACTATTAAGACTTTGACAAGGTGTCGCTTGTAAACTTATAACTGGAACTCAATGCGCACTGGTCGAAATGACCAATTTTTTTGCATAAATTCAAAAATTGTTCATAGAGCGCAGAAACTTGGCACATTTGATAGTAAGATCATTATAAAGATATCATTATAAAGATATAAAGATATATCAAACTATCAGTTTGATCTGGCCACGTCTACACTTACCGCCCATATTTGGCAAAGCGCAGGTAATCTAAATGAGTAAAAGAAAAGTCATTTTTTTCATTTTTTTAATATTAGCAAAGAATTATATTTTAGTAAGCTAAACAACAATATTTACATTTTTAATTCTCCACTGCTTAAATATAGCTTCTTTACTCAGGTTATTGCGATACCAAATGTCGAGCAGCGTGGTATGGCTGAACTCAACCTTGTCTTTAGCTGGAGTGGAAAGATAGAACAAGCATGAACGGGCAAATACAATTATTGAATTCATATAATATAGTGACATATCCATAGTTCCACATAACTCTATGCACATGTCCACACGCCCACACACACATACACCATCCCGGAATCTACCCTTCAGATAACCTTAGTACTCCAACCAGCCAATATCTAATTGCAAATGTAACCAAACTCCAGACTAAACATCCAGAACGAATGAAATTACAATTTCAGTTCGTTCCCACACTTTCGGACCCTCAATGGAAAATTACCATGCGAATGAATCCCCAAAGATCTAGACAAAACAATTGGATTAAGTCGCCGGTGCATTATCAATCAACAATCCAAAGGGCAATCAGAAAACTCACTCAGTTAAAGCTAACTCTTTATTAACTCATAGAAAGCTCTTATTGTTCAGTGTTCCTCCAAAACAAAACAAGAGAGAACGTTGTAGTCGGGTGCCCTGACTATCAGATACCCGTTACTCAGGTAAAGGGAGTGCAAGGGAGATGGAGATAGAAACTTTGATCACGCATAACTTTTTAACGAATGGTCCGATTTGAAAAATTTCTTCTACATTTCGATAGGTATTGATAAACACAATAAAACTGCATTTTCACTTTTCCGAAATATTAATATTTTTAAAATCGTATATTAACGATAGTGGGCGTTAGAGGGGGCGTGGCACTTTTTTAAAACAAACTTGCACTGCATAGGAACTCCTAGAATCCGCATGCAAAACGCCAATCTTCTAGCTTTTATAGTTTCCGAAATCTCAGCGTTCATACAGACAGACAGACGGACAGACGGACAGACAGACGGACAGACGGACATGGCTAGATCGACTCGGCTAGTGATCCTGATCAAGAATATATATACTTTATGGGGTCGGAAACGCTTCCTTCTAGCTGTTACATACTTTTGCACGAATACAATATACCCTTTTACTCTACGAGTAACGGGTATAACAAGAGAGGACGATATAGTCGGGTGCCCCGACTATCAGATACCCGTTACTCTGCTCTCCCTTTAGCGAGGGAGATGGAGATGTAAAACTTTGATCGGGAATAACTTTTTAACGAATGGTCCGATTTGAAAAATTCGATAGGTATTAGTAAACACAACAAAATCACTATGGACGGCAGTCCATGTAGTGACGAAGCGCACAAGGAGAGTGTGCGAAGGCGACTACTATATATACACGAAGAAATGAAAATCTGCTGTGATAGTCCGATCGTAATGAGTAATACACCAATCGAAAGGTATTGCAAAAACTTAAAGGATTGCATACCAATACTTTAAGAAAATCAATTGGTTTGGGAGAGAGAGCGGTGAAAGTGTAAAAGTGAAAATTTAGAAATTTGGATCTGTTGGGGCCGGTGGGGATAAATGCCCCCTCGAAATGTTTTAGTAGTTTTCCTATTAAAAATACACGTCGAATGAGGGGTCATATGATAAAATCTGACGCTCCGTTCAACAGACGGACAGACAGACGGACAGACGGACATGGCTAGATCGACTCGGCTAGTGATCCTGATCAAGAATATATATACTTTATGGGGTCGGAAACGCTTCCTTCTAGCTGTTACATACTTTTGCACGAATACAATATACCCTTTTACTCTACGAGTAACGGGTATAACAAGAGAGGACGCTATAGTCGGGTGCCCCGACTATCAGATACCCGTTACTCTGCTCTCCCTTTAGCGAGGGAGATGGAGATGTAAAACTTTGATCGGGAATAACTTTTTAACGAATGGTCCGATTTGAAAAATTCGATAGGTATTAGTAAACACAACAAAATCACTATGGACGGCAGTCCATGTAGTGACGAAGCGCACAAGGAGAGTGTGCGAAGGCGACTACTATATATACACGAAGAAATGAAAATCTGCTGTGATAGTCCGATCGTAATGAGTAATACACCAATCGAAAGGTATTGCAAAAACTTAAAGGATTGCATACCAATACTTTAAGAAAATCAATTGGTTTGGGAGAGAGAGCGGTGAAAGTGTAAAAGTGAAAATTTAGAAATTTGGATCTGTTGGGGCCGGTGGGGATAAATGCCCCCTCGAAATGTTTTAGTAGTTTTCCTATTGAAAATACACGTCGAATGAGGGGTCATATGATAAAATCCGACGCTCCGTTCAAAAGTTATAGCCAAAATAAGATTTTCTTCTTCTTCCCAAAATGAAAATTTAATTTTGTTTGTCAGTTTGTCAGTTTGTCAGTTTGTCCAAAACATGTTTTTTAAGTTTTGAAAATTTGATATGGCGTTCATCACATCGATATAAAAAACTTTTGTTCTACCACTTTTGGAAAAACCCGCTAGTTTAGCGGGAAAACAGCTATAAATAGCTAAAATTCGGAAAGCCGTAACTTCTATACTACTAAAGCTGCAGACTTGTACTGCATCTCATTTGAAAGGTATTCTTAAATGCTATAAACGCCTTCTATGTGCAATTTGTGTAAATGTAATAGTTAAAAAGATATGAACAAAAGAAAATTTTTTAAAACTTTTTTTTAGCTTTTTTTTATTTTTCTCAAAAACGGCTCTAACGATTTTCTTTAAAACTTGAAACTGTATAGCCCTTGAGATTCCTTAAATTTTGGTATATAACACATTACTGTAAAAAGTCACGTTTAAAAGTTATTCAGAAACGAAAATAGCCACTTTTGCCAGCTCATAACAATTAATGCTGCCCAAGGGCCGTTCATTTACAGCCCGAACAGATTTGGCGAAAAAAAAAATTTTACATTTTTGATTTGCCTGAAACTTTTTTTACATGTTCCATTCGGAATTAAATACACTCGTCATTCGGAAAATGAGCAATCACGTGTATCAGGATTAGTCCGAAAAAAATTTTTTTTTTAGTTAGAATTTTTTTAAGTTTTCCAAAATTTGACAAATTTGAAAAAGTACCCTCTCATTGAAAATCGTTATCTCCGGTTATATGAATCCGCGTGACTTCATGTCTTTTGCATTAATTCCTCTAAAATCTCTTCTTAAAAAAAAAATAAAAAAAAAAATAAGTTTTTAGTTTCTTAAAAATAAAAGCAAATTAAGATTCTAAAAAATTTTGTATTGAAATTTTTTTTTATATTTCAATGTATGCGCTGTGTATGTGTTAGTTACAATCGGTTTTTGTAAACAGTTGGAGCCATTTTTAGTTTTTAAAATATCGAATTTTTTTTAACAAGGCCTCTGCTTTTTTCTATGAAAACACGTCGCAGCAAGTAGGGCTACTCTCTCACTCTTATCGGATCCTTATGGAATTCATGTTTTCTCATCGTTTACTAGTCCTTTAACAATTTTTAATGATTAAAAATTAAGTTTTAAGTGTAAGTGTATTTAATGACGAGTGTAATAATTTTTCGTCACAAATGTTGATATCAGAACTTTTGTACGTTGAAGGTGCGATCGTCACTAGTTTTTTACCTCGTTAAGAGGTGTTTTTATTTGATAGCATTTATACTTCTTAGAAATCTTTAAAAATGTGGGCGGCAGACACATTTAAAAATCGTTTGTGGGCGATTGTGGGCGTTAGAGGGGGCGTGTCGCTCGGCTGAAATAAACTTGCGCTGCGTAGGAAGCCCAAGAATATGTGTGGGAAATCCGAACTTTTGTAGTTTCCGAGATCTCAGCGTTCATACAGACGGACAAACGGACGGACGGACAGACGGACAGACGGACGGACGGACGGACGGACAGACGGACATGGCTATATCGACTCGGCTAGTGACCCTGATCAAGAATATATATACTTTATAGGGTCGGAAACGCTTCCTTCTCCCTGTTACATACTTCTGCACGAATACAATATACCCTTTTACTCTACGAGTGACGGCAAACATGGCAAATCCACCAATGCTACCGCAGTTGTCTGAGATTCATCTGAATCAACTAATCGGACAAATCAAAGAGCTACCTTATTTCGACGGAAACCCATCGGAATTAAGTCGCTATATTGCCAAAGTACAGTATTTACTGCAACTTTACCCTACTTAAGACGTTCGCCAAATCCACAGCATCTATGAAGCCATTGAGAGGACCATCGTCGATTCCGCGCAAGCAGTCATCGAGGAGAAAAAATCCAATACATGGGGAACAACAAAAGTGACCTTAATTAAAGCTTTCAAGGATCACAGGCCATACGAGGACATCATCCAACACGTTCGAGATACCTCATAATCAGGAAAATTATCATGAGTATAGGAGGAATTTAGTCCAAGGCAGGGCCCAGAACCCCTTAAATTCCCAAATCAACTTCTTATAATTCTCCGAATGCACCTGTTAAGAGACAAAGAGAGAATGACAGTGCACAGAATAGAATGAACGTAAATTTTCATATTTTCGGATACAGAAAGTGTTGCCCATATGTCAGAGTAACTATTAAAGGAAAACTTCTTAGAGCTATGATAGATACAGGGTCTTCTATCAATATAATGACGAAGAATTTTGGAAATAATTAGGAACAAGATAAGAAATTAAAAGTATACACAATAAATGGATCAATGGAATTAAATAAAAGTTTTGGATCCATTGGATCCATGCAAAATCTGCCTAGTTAATTAATAGTTTTATTTACATAAATTTTCTGAAAATTATGACATTTTATAGGTAGAGATTGTTTGAAAGACAGTAAAGCGAAAATAAATTATGAAGAAGAAACAGTGACATTAGGAGATACATTACTTTACATAAAATATGGTGAGAACGATGTAGGAACCCACCGGGAAAGTGGGAAGGTGGTTTTTTGTGTGTGGGAAATGCTCTTCCTTTTAGCAGAAAATGTTGGAAATCCTCTTTTAGCAGGCGACGGTGTAGGGAACATGTAAATTCCTTTGGAAAACCACATAGAAACCTCATTTACCCCTCACTTTTTGTGTCACCCCGTGTATTTTGAAACCAGAGACGGAAGAAATGTAAGGGGTGAATGAGGTTTTGTCCCTTCCGCTTCTATGGAGAAACCTAATGAAAATATCATATTTTCCAGTGAAACTTTCCCGCTGGGAAAGGACAAGACCGCAGTAAAATGCCTTAGTCCACCATCAGTTAAAAAAGAGATTGAAGAGGATAAGACCGCATTAGAATGCCTTAATCCGCCCTTATCAAAGGATCAATCATTTAATTTTGCCATTAATAATGAATTAAAAGAATGTAATGAATACAGATAAGAACATTTGAACGAAGAAAAAAAAGAAAGTTTTATTTGAATATAATAACATACAGTACAAATAAGGTGAAAATTTGACTTTTACAAGTACTATCAAACATTCAATACAAAAAAAACATGAAGACCCAGTATATAGGAAGCCATACAAATATCCTCAAACATTTGATGAAGAAGTTAATAAGCAAAGAAATGAAACAAGAGAGAACGCTATAGTCGGGTTGGTGTCCCGACTATCTAATACCCGTCACTCAGCTAAAGGGAGTGCGAACGCTGTACTCGGGTTGGTGTCCCGACTATCTATTGGGGCTAAAGGGAGTGCGAGGGAGATAGATAAATAAACAATTTTGATTGCGTATAACTTTTTAATAAATGGTCCGATTTGAAAAATGTCTTCTACATTTCGATAGGTATTAATAAACACTATAAAATTGCGTTTATATATTTTTAAAGTCTTAAAAGATGTGGCCTCCAGACACATTTGAAAATCGTTTATGGCGATTGTGGGCGTTAGGGGGGGCGTGGCACCTCGATGAAACAAACTTGCGCTGCGTAGGAAGCCCAAGAATATGTGTGTGAAATCACAACCTTCTAGCTTTTATAGTTTCCGAGATCTCAGCGTTCATACAGACGGACAGACAGACAGACGGACAGACAGACATGTCTATATCGACTCGGCTAGTGACCCTGATCAAGAATATATATACTTTATAGGGTCGGAAACGCTTCCTTCTCCCTGTTACATACTTTTGCACGAATACAATATACCCTTTTACTCTACGAGTAACGGGTATAATGATTGAACAGGGAATAGTTCGTAAATCAAAATCTCCCTATTGTTCACCTATTTGGATAATTCTAAAAAAATTAAGTTTAGATTAGTAGTGGATTACAGAAATTTAAATGAGATCACTATCAATGATAAATTCCCGATACCCAGAATGGATTAAATATTGGACAAATTGGGAAGATGCCAATATTTCACTGCCATCAATTTAGCCAAGGGATTCCATCAAATTCAAATGGAACGAGAGAAACAGCATTCTCAACAAAACACGGTCATTACGAATACACACGAATGCCATTTGGTCCTAAAAACTCCCCCGCCACTTTTTAAAGATGTATGAACAATTTATTAGAAGATTTAATCTATACGGATTGTTTGGTATATCTAGATGATATTATAAATTTTTCCACTTCATTGGAGGAACTCATTTTATCATTGAAAAAAGTATTTCAAAAACAAGAGAGAACGCTATAGTCGGGTGCCCCGACTATCAAATACCCGTTACTCAGGTAAAGGGAGTGCGAGGGAGATGGAGACAGAAACTTTGATCACGCATAACTTTTTAACGAATGGTCCGATTTGAAAAATTTCTTCTACATTTCGATAGGTATTGATAAACACAATAAAACTGCATTTTTACTTTTCCGAAATATTAAAATTTTTAAAACCGTATATAAGCGATAGTGGGCGTGGCACCCTTTTGAAACAAACTTGCGCTGCGTAGGAACTCCAAGAATCTTCATGCCAAATATTAATCCTCTAGCTTTTATAGTTTCCGAGATCTCAGCGTTCATACAGACAGAGAAACAGACAGACAGACAGACAGACAGACAGACAGACAGACGGACAGACAGACATGGCTATATCGACTCGGCTAGTGACCCTGATCAAGAATATATATACTTTATAGGGTCGGAAACGCTTCCTTCTAGCTGTTACATACTTTTGCACGAATACAATATACCCTTTTACTCTACGAGTAACGGGTATAATGACGTGATGCAAATTTAAAATTACAACTAGACAAATGTGAATTTATGAAAAAGGAAACAGAGTTTTTAGGTCACATAGTAACTACTACTGGTATCAAACCAAATCCAAAAAAGATAAGTTCCATTATAAATTTTCCAATACCAAAAACTCCAAAAGAAATTAAATCATTTCTAGGATTGTGTGGATTTTATCGAAAATTCATACCGGACTTTGCACATCTCGTAAAACCAATGACAGTGAAATTAAAGAAAGGCGCCACAATCAATACTAAAGAAAAACCTTACATAGAAGCATTTGAAAAAATAAAAGTTTTAATTACTTCTGAGCCAATTTCAATTTATCCCGACTTTAATAAACCATTTTCTCTAACAACGGACGCATGTAACAAGACTATAGGAGCAGTACTGTCACAAAATCATAAACCAGTCTGTTATGCTAGCAGAACTCTTAACGAACATGAAATAAATTACGCGACTATTGAAAAAGAACTTTTAGCAATCGTATGGGCTACCAAATATTTTAGATCATGTTTATTCGGTAGGTCTTTTGAAATATTAAGCGATCATAAACCTTTAGTTCGGCTGAAGAAGAAAATATGTTTACAGAAGATATTGAGGAAAATGTACCAGAAGAGACAGCGAGTAGTGCACACGCAACAGCACACAGTGCTCAAGAAGATAACCAGAACTATATTTCTATAACTGAGAGACCATTTAATTACACTGTGCAGCATTTTTAATGCTTTTTAAATTTACCTCGATGGATGCTATATTTTTGGATTCGTTACGAATTTCCAAGTTAAGCTGCGTTTTCCGAAAAGTTCCCCGACGCAAGGATTCTTAGCAAAAGGACCTCAAAGTTCGAAAAATGCTGAAATTGGCCAACTTTCTGGAGCTCTCAGAAGCAAACGGATTCATGGTTTGATTCGATGTTTAAGTTTTTTAAAAGATACACTCTTTATCTTTTAAACCCCATACTTAGAATAATTTTAGGATTTTTATTAAGAGAGAAACAAATTTTAGAAAACATAGTCAAAAAACATAAAAGCATACAGCTGCGGTCAAAATAGTAGTAGTGTTGCCCTCCTGTGTTTTTAAAGGGTATATAAGCTTCGGCTGGCCGAAGCTAGCTTCCTTTCTTGTTCTATATGATTTTGCACTGATATTTGATTCTAACAAATAACAAATAACAAATAACAAATAACAAATAACAAATAACAAATAACAAATAACAAATAACAAATAACAAATAACAAATAACAAATAACAAATAACAAATAACAAATAACAAATAACAAATAACAAATAACAAATAACAAATAACAAATAACAAATAACAAATAACAAATAACAAATAACAAATAACAAATAACAAATAACAAATAACAAATAACAAATAACAAATAACAAATAACAAATAACAAATAACAAATAACAAATAACAAATAACAAATAACAAATAACAAATAACAAATAACAAATAACAAATAACAAATAACAAATAACAAATAACAAATAACAAATAACAAATAACAAATAACAAATAACAAATAACAAATAACAAATAACAAATAACAAATAACAAATAACAAATAACAAATAACAAATAACAAATAACAAATAACAAATAACAAATAACAAATAACAAATAACAAATAACAAATAACAAATAACAAATAACAAATAACAAATAACAAATAACAAATAACAAATAACAAATAACAAATAACAAGTAACAATTATATTGATTTAGATTATAATAAGTCAATTATAAAAGTCAGTTATAAAAGTCATATTTCATTAATTTGCTTTTTGAGGTTTTTATACCCGTTACTCGTAGAGTAAAAGGGTATATTGTATTCGTGCAAAAGTATGTAACAGCTAGAAGGAAGCGTTTCCGACCCCATAAAGTATATATATTCTTGATCAGGATCACTAGCCGAGTCGATCTAGCCATGTCCGTCTGTCCGTCTGTCTGTCTGTCTGTCTGTCCGTCTGTCCGTATGAACGCTGAGATCTCGGAAACTATAAAAGCTAGACGATTGGTATTTGGCATGAAGATTCTTGGAGTTCCTACGCAGCGCAAGTTTGTTTCAATAGGGTGCCACGCCCCCTCTAACGCCCACAATCGCTTATATACGATTTTAAAAATTTCAATATTTCGGAAAAGTAAAAATGCAGTTTTATTGTGTTTATCAATACCTATCGGAATGTAGAAGAAATTTTTCAAATCGGACCATTCGTTAAAAAGTTGTGCGTGTTCAAAGTTTCTATCTCCATCTCCCTCGCACTCCCTTTACCTGAGTAACGGGTATCTGATTGTCGGGGCATCCGACTATAGCGTTCTCTCTTGTCTACTTTGGGACGAGCGTATTTGACTTTTTCTACTTTGCGATAGTTGGACATCCACCCCCATTTTCTATTAAATTATTTTTGATATTTGGTTATCAACTTTGATATGATGTTTGGACATCAACCAAAACACTAAATGTTGCCTATTTCCGCCTTAGAAATTGGGGTGGCAGCTCTGATTTTCAATTTGAAAGATTAAAAGCGTTGCCACTCGTGTCTTACCTATTCCCGAACCGTGTTCGAGTCTCTACTATAATTTGCAATAGTTGATTCCGCCGTTAAATGATATGATTTATTTTAAACAGGGACCGAAAATAACAGTTATTTATTTATAAGTCTTGACGAAATAAAGCATAATGGGAACGTAACAAGAAATTTCCAAGTATACAGATAAATTTGTATCCTCTTAATATAGTCAGTTTATGAATAAACTTTAATTTTACGACTTTTAAAAATAAAAATCTGTTATAACTATTATTACTGGGAAGGAAAAAAATATGCTTGTCCTATTTTATATAAGTTGGCATCAATTATTCAAAGTGTGCCGGCTACCCAAGTAACTGTAGAAAGATCATTTTCTGCCTTAAAATTGGTTTTAACTGACTTGCGCGGAAATCTCTCTGCTGAGAATATAAATAAAATATTGTTATTAAAACTCAATAATAATTAAAAATGTTTTTCAATTTTCTGGGTTGTGATAATTTGAAAATACATGTTTTTATTAGAGCAAGAGGAATCGACATCATTTAACCGATATAGGCAGCTCTAACACACAAGAAGAATTTGAATTAACAACGATTACCTTTATTTAATAAAATTCATAGAAGGATTCTACATAATCCAAGAGTTTTTATTTTTTTGTAGGTCGCCGACCTACAAAAGTATTGGCAAAATAATTACTTCTACTCCATGTATCCGCATTTTCTGCGACTCTCATAAGGGTTAATGCAAAAATAGGATTAGGTATATGAACGTTAAGTACTCCTAATGTTTCTATGAAAAATTGGTATCTCTAATATGTGTGGTTTTCCTGATGTTTCAAAAAAGCTTTTATTTGGTTTTTGAAAGACTTTTATTTTTCTGAAAGACTTTTGTTCTCAAAAAATTCTTTAAAAGTCTCTGGGTGGTTTTTATTTCATGGTTGAATACATAAAAGTCTTTGCTAGACTTTAATTTTGAAAATTCATATGAAAAACTTTTAAAAATACAAATCAAAAATAACTGTTATGAAAGACTTTTAAAATAGAAATTTAAAATAATAGTTATTTAAGACTTTTATAATAAAAATCGAAAAATAACCGTTAAAAATAACTTTTATCCATAAAAGTTATAACAGTTACGTTCCCTGGATTCTAGTTTGTTCTAATTTGTACCTCAAACGCGGCTCCTAATTATTTTAGTAAATAATGTAATTTTTTTAGATTTTTATGTGAATCCGTTCTGGGTGGAATTTGCTACTGACCGTTTTTTAGAGGTCCAATTACACTAGTTTACAGCCAAAATGCTCCCCAGCAATTGATGGCAAATTCTGTTAGTGTTGGACCCCTAGATCACGAAAATACCACTAATTTTTTTTCGATGGCACAGTTTTTTTTTAAAGATTTTTTAAAGTTCAAAATGTTAAACTTCGGACTTTTTTCTAATCTTCCTATATCTCGGCAGATATCAACCCGATTGGGCCTGTTTTCGTTTTATTTTAAAGTCAATAGATCAGTGCTTAACTTTGCCATACAGATCAATATGATTGGATAAGTAATGGCAGCGCAGCAGCTCGACAAAGATGAAAAATGTGTTTTTTGTTCGACTGTAAGTCAGCTGTATATATCGTAAAAACTCGAAAAAAAATCCGTTGAAAAATCAAAATGGGTACCAACTTAAAGTTTACATCCTACCAAATAAAACAAGCCGTGATGGCAGTGATGGCAGCCAGGTCAAAAAATAGCTAAATCAGATATTTAACAAGAGAGAACGCTATAGTCGGGTGCCCCGACAATCAGATACCCGTTACTCAGGTAAAGGGAGTGCGAGCGAGATGGAGATAGAAACTTTGAACACGCATAACTTTTTAACGAATGGTCCGATTTGAAAAATTCGATAAATTTCGATAGGTATTGATAAACACAATAAAACTGCATTTTTACTTTTCCGAAATATTGAAATTTTTAAAATCGTATATAAGCGATTGTGGGCGTTAGAGGGGGCGTGGCACCTTTTTGAAACAAACTTGCGCTGCGTAGGAACTCCTAGAATCTGCATGCAAAATTCCAATCTTCTAGCTTTTATAGTTTCCGAGATCTCAGCGTTCATACAGACAGACAGACGGACAGACAGACGGAATGATATTACTTATTAACAAGAGAGAACGCTATAGTCGGGTTGGTGTCCCGACTATCTAATACCCGTCACTCAGCTAAAGGGAGTGCGAACGCTGTACTCGGGTTGGTGTCCCGAGTGCTAAAGGGAGTGCGAGGGAGATAGATATATAAACAATTTTGATTGCGTATAACTTTTTAATGAATGGTCCGATTTGAAAAATGTCTTCTACATTTCGATAGGTATTAATAAACACTATAAAATTGCGTTTATATATTTTTAAAATCTTAAAAGATGTGGCCTCCAGACACATTTGAAAATCGTTTATGGCGATTGTGGGCGTTAGGGGGGGCGTGGCACCTCGATGAAACAAACTTGCGCTGCGTAGGAAGCCCAAGAATATGTGTGTGAAATCTCAACCTTCTAGCTTTTATAGTTTCCGAGATCTCAGCGTTCATACAGACAGACAGACGGACAGACAGACGGACAGACAGACGGACAGACGGACATGGCTAGATCGACTCGGCTAGTGATCCTGATCAAGAATATATATACTTTATGGGGTCGGAAACGCTTCCTTCTAGCTGTTACATACTTTTGCACGAATACAATATACCCTTTTACTCTACGAGTAACGGGTATAAAAATACACTCAGTCATAACGCAAGCATTTTTTTATTTTTTAAAGAATTTTTAAAAATTAAATTTTTTTTTATAATTTAGTGTGTTATATATTAGTTTAGATTAAATCATGCCGGTGTTGGCAGACTCGTCAGGTGGTCAGTGATTTACAGAACTCGACTGTGTGAACTGTGACTATGTGCAATCTTAGAATCAGTCGCTCGTCGGTATCTGATTTTTAGTTTTCTTATAGTCAAGGCACTCGACTATAGCTTTTTGAAATAAAAAAATTGCTTTAATAATTGATTTAAATGTGTTTGTATTTTAGCTAAATTCTGGAGCGGTTTCACTACAGCAGCAGTATATGTTTCTATTTAAGAAACATTTATTTTTCGACAACTATATTAATTTGGATGATACCGTTGAAAAGGAGCTATTGTACCATCAAAATCTGCATAACTTAAGAAGTGAAAGATATCCAATAACTGAAATGGAAGCCATTATGTTAACTGCTCTTCAGACCCAACTTGAGATTGGCGATTGCAGTGAAATCTTGACTGATTACAGGCCTATCGCTAGCCATTGCTTACCGCCAAGACTTGTACCAAATATTCCGCATGAAGCTGTCTCAATGCATCATCAAAGTCTTCGAGGAATGTCACCAGCAGAAGCTAAAAAAGCCTTTCTCAATTTAATACAAAGTTGGCCTCTTCATCGAGCCACTATTTTTGATGTTATGGTAAGATATAAAATAAAAGTTAACTTTGACGAAGCCGTTCATAAACTATAGTTTTGTAATACCAAGTTCTTTGGATTTCAATATCAATCGTATTATGTCACGAGCTGTGGTGTCCGACCCCGAAGTGCCGATTACCTCAACAGAAAATTTGTATACCCTTGCAGAGGGTATAATTCTTTAAGTCAGAAGTTTGCAACCCAGTGAAGGACACGTTTCCGACCCCATAAAGTATATATATTCTTGATCAGCATCATTAGACGAGTCGATCTAGCCATGTCCGTCCGTCTGTCCCCTTTATCTATACAAACTAGTCTCTCCTTTTTGAAGCTAATGGGATGAAACTTTCCCAAAAGTCTTATTTCTATTGCAGGTAGTATATACGTCGGACCTAGGCGGATCGGACAACTATATCTTATAGCTTCCATAAATAGCATCGGAAAAATAATCAAAAAAAAATTATAGCTTCGATAACTTTTGACATACATAATCTCCTACGCTTGAGTTAATTTTATCAAAATTTGGACGACTCATATAGCTGCTAGGAACGATCGAAAAATGAACAAGAAATTAATAGGAAAGTAATTATAGTTTTGTTGGTTTTTATTGTATTCCCTTTTATTCTCGGATATGGCTCATTTTAAATATTTTTTGCATTGAAAATTAAATTTAAGAATAAAACTGTGTTACAAAATTATTGATTTTTAAATTTACCTCGCTGGATGCAATGAATTTGAATTTGTAACGAATTCCCAAATTATACTGCGTTCTCCAAAAAGTTCCCCGACACAAATGACCTCAAAGTTCGAAAAATTCTAAAAATTGCATGGGTTTGTTGTGTTGTTAAGGGCGGTGGGGGGTAGGGTCATTGGCATCAAAAAATGGATTTAGTTCAAACCTTTTGTATATTATTAAGTATCATTTAAATAACATAGACTAATTTTTATAGCCGATACTATTGGCTAATATATCAGTGGCAAAGCGATTGCTGGATCACAGTATCTCCGCCATAAACAATCGGATTTCCATTCTGCTTTTACATTTCGCTTAGGAATTAAAAAACCCGCCACCTGAAAAGCTCAAATTTTAATTTTTTATTTTTAAAATTTTTTTTGATTTTCAAAAAAAAAAAATATTTAAAGTAAAAAAATAAAAAAAAAAACTCTTCCCAGGTGTTGGGTTTTTTTTTATGCAGAAAATATGCGACAAGTTTAAAAACGATCAGTTGAGCCGTTTAGAAATGTCGATGATCACGAACTTTCAAATCGTGGTTTCGAGAAAAACGCACTTAAACTTTTACAAACCGAACGTATTTGGCCAAAATTGTTTTTTTTTACATTTTTGATTTGCCATGAAACCGTTTGCCTCTGAAAGCTCCGGAAAGTTGGCCAATTTCAGCATTTTTCGAACTTTGAGGTCCTTTTGCTAAGAATCCTTGCGTCGGGGAACTTTTTGGAAAACGCAGTTTAACTTGGGAATTCGTAACGAATCCAAAAACATAGCATCCATCGAGGTAAATTTTTGATGCTGCATAGTGTTATTTGTCCCGACAAATCGAAGTAATTAAAGGAGATTAGGATAAAACAGAAGTAACACATTATTTTCACAAATAAAAAATTCAAATTATTTATAAAGAAATGACGGGAACTTTAGAAAAAAAAATAATTTAAGAATACCTATGTACTAAAAAGAGCGCCATATATTTCCATAACGATGCAGCTTTTCTTATATTCCAAAAAGCTTATGTGGAAATTATAAATGCAAGTCACGACGAAATTAGTAAGATGTACGGCAAAACTTGAAGACATACTTACATATGCACCTTTAAAAAAAAAATATTGAAACGACATAAACGACATACATCCAGGAATCGAAAAAACTACTAAATGGTTTAGAGAAAAATATTATTTCCCTGATTATCAAAAATTATTTCAGAATATAATAAATGAATGTAAAACTCGCAACCTTGCTAAAACGTAACATAGAAATACCAAATTGACATTTGAACACGCCCCCTCTAACGCCCACAATCGCTTATATACGATTTTAAAAATTTCAATATTTCGGAAAAGTAAAAATGCAGTTTTATTGTGTTTATCAATACCTATCGGAATGTAGAAGAAATTTTTCAAATCGGACCATTCGTTAAAAAGTTGTGCGTGTTCAAAGTTTCTATCTCCATCTCCCTCGCACTCCCTTTACCTGAGTAACGGGTATCTGATTGTCGGGGCATCCGACTATAGCGTTCTCTCTTGTCTACTTTGGGACGAGCGTATTTGACTTTTTCTACTTTGCGATAGTTGGACATCCACCCCCATTTTCTATTAAATTATTTTTGATATTTGGTTATCAACTTTGATATGATGTTTGGACATCAACCAAAACACTAAATGTTGCCTATTTCCGCCTTAGAAATTGGGGTGGCAGCTCTGATTTTCAATTTGAAAGATTAAAAGCGTTGCCACTCGTGTCTTACCTATTCCCGAACCGTGTTCGAGTCTCTACTATAATTTGCAATAGTTGATTCCGCCGTTAAATGATATGATTTATTTTAAACAGGGACCGAAAATAACAGTTATTTATTTATAAGTCTTGACGAAATAAAGCATAATGGGAACGTAACAAGAAATTTCCAAGTATACAGATAAATTTGTATCCTCTTAATATAGTCAGTTTATGAATAAACTTTAATTTTACGACTTTTAAAAATAAAAATCTGTTATAACTATTATTACTGGGAAGGAAAAAAATATGCTTGTCTTATTTTATATAAGTTGGCATCAATTATTCAAAGTGTGCCGGCTACCCAAGTAACTGTAGAAAGATCATTTTCTGCCTTAAAATTGGTTTTAACTGACTTGCGCGGAAATCTCTCTGCTGAGAATATAAATAAAATATTGTTATTAAAACTCAATAATAATTAAAAATGTTTTTCAATTTTCTGGGTTGTGATAATTTGAAAATACATGTTTTTATTAGAGCAAGAGGAATCGACATCATTTAACCGATATAGGCAGCTCTAACACACAAGAAGAATTTGAATTAACAACGATTACCTTTATTTAATAAAATTCATAGAAGGATTCTACATAATCCAAGAGTTTTTATTTTTTTGTAGGTCGCCGACCTACAAAAGTATTGGCAAAATAATTACTTCTACTCCATGTATCCGCATTTTCTGCGACTCTCATAAGGGTTAATGCAAAAATAGGATTAGGTATATGAACGTTAAGTACTCCTAATGTTTCTATGAAAAATTGGTATCTCTAATATGTGTGGTTTTCCTGATGTTTCAAAAAAGCTTTTATTTGGTTTTTGAAAGACTTTTATTTTTCTGAAAGACTTTTGTTCTCAAAAAATTCTTTAAAAGTCTCTGGGTGGTTTTTATTTCATGGTTGAATACATAAAAGTCTTTGCTAGACTTTAATTTTGAAAATTCATATGAAAAACTTTTAAAATACAAATCAAAAATAACTGTTATGAAAGACTTTTAAAATAGAAATTTAAAATAATAGTTATTTAAGACTTTTATAATAAAAATCGAAAAATAACCGTTAAAAATAACTTTTATCCATAAAAGTTATAACAGTTACGTTCCCTGGATTCTAGTTTGTTCTAATTTGTACCTCAAACGCGGCTCCTAATTATTTTAGTAAATAATGTAATTTTTTTAGATTTTTATGTGAATCCGTTCTGGGTGGAATTTGCTACTGACCGTTTTTTAGAGGTCCAATTACACTAGTTTACAGCCAAAATGCTCCCCAGCAATTGATGGCAAATTCTGTTAGTGTTGGACCCCTAGATCACGAAAATACCACTAATTTTTTTTCGATGGCACAGTTTTTTTTTAAAGATTTTTTAAAGTTCAAAATGTTAAACTTCGGACTTTTTTCTAATCTTCCTATATCTCGGCAGATATCAACCCGATTGGGCCTGTTTTCGTTTTATTTTAAAGTCAATAGATCAGTGCTTAACTTTGCCATACAGATCAATATGATTGGATAAGTAATGGCAGCGCAGCAGCTCGACAAAGATGAAAAATGTGTTTTTTGTTCGACTGTAAGTCAGCTGTATATATCGTAAAAACTCGAAAAAAAATCCGTTGAAAAATCAAAATGGGTACCAACTTAAAGTTTACATCCTACCAAATAAAACAAGCCGTGATGGCAGTGATGGCAGCCAGGTCAAAAAATAGCTAAATCAGATATTTAACAAGAGAGAACGCTATAGTCGGGTGCCCCGACAATCAGATACCCGTTACTCAGGTAAAGGGAGTGCGAGCGAGATGGAGATAGAAACTTTGAACACGCATAACTTTTTAACGAATGGTCCGATTTGAAAAATTTCTTCTACATTTCGATAGGTATTGATAAACACAATAAAACTGCATTTTTACTTTTCCGAAATATTGAAATTTTTAAAATCGTATATAAGCGATTGTGGGCGTTAGAGGGGGCGTGGCACCTTTTTGAAACAAACTTGCGCTGCGTAGGAACTCCTAGAATCTGCATGCAAAATTCCAATCTTCTAGCTTTTATAGTTTCCGAGATCTCAGCGTTCATACAGACAGACAGACGGACAGACAGACGGACAGACAGACGGAATGATATTACTTATTAAAAATACACTCAGTCATAACGCAAGCATTTTTTTATTTTTTAAAGAATTTTTAAAAATTAAATTTTTTTTTATAATTTAGTGTGTTATATATTAGTTTAGATTAAATCATGCCGGTGTTGGCAGACTCGTCAGGTGGTCAGTGATTTACAGAACTCGACTGTGTGAACTGTGACTATGTGCAATCTTAGAATCAGTCGCTCGTCGGTATCTGATTTTTAGTTTTCTTATAGTCAAGGCACTCGACTATAGCTTTTTGAAATAAAAAAATTGCTTTAATAATTGATTTAAATGTGTTTGTATTTTAGCTAAATTCTGGAGCGGTTTCACTACAGCAGCAGTATATGTTTCTATTTAAGAAACATTTATTTTTCGACAACTATATTAATTTGGATGATACCGTTGAAAAGGAGCTATTGTACCATCAAAATCTGCATAACTTAAGAAGTGAAAGATATCCAATAACTGAAATGGAAGCCATTATGTTAACTGCTCTTCAGACCCAACTTGAGATTGGCGATTGCAGTGAAATCTTGACTGATTACAGGCCTATCGCTAGCCATTGCTTACCGCCAAGACTTGTACCAAATATTCCGCATGAAGCTGTCTCAATGCATCATCAAAGTCTTCGAGGAATGTCACCAGCAGAAGCTAAAAAAGCCTTTCTCAATTTAATACAAAGTTGGCCTCTTCATCGAGCCACTATTTTTGATGTTATGGTAAGATATAAAATAAAAGTTAACTTTGACGAAGCCGTTCATAAACTATAGTTTTGTAATACCAAGTTCTTTGGATTTCAATATCAATCGTATTATGTCACGAGCTGTGGTGTCCGACCCCGAAGTGCCGATTACCTCAACAGAAAATTTGTATACCCTTGCAGAGGGTATAATTCTTTAAGTCAGAAGTTTGCAACCCAGTGAAGGACACGTTTCCGACCCCATAAAGTATATATATTCTTGATCAGCATCATTAGACGAGTCGATCTAGCCATGTCCGTCCGTCTGTCCCCTTTATCTATACAAACTAGTCTCTCCTTTTTGAAGCTAATGGGATGAAACTTTCCCAAAAGTCTTATTTCTATTGCAGGTAGTATATACGTCGGACCTAGGCGGATCGGACAACTATATCTTATAGCTTCCATAAATAGCATCGGAAAAATAATCAAAAAAAAATTATAGCTTCGATAACTTTTGACATACATAATCTCCTACGCTTGAGTTAATTTTATCAAAATTTGGACGACTCATATAGCTGCTAGGAACGATCGAAAAATGAACAAGAAATTAATAGGAAAGTAATTATAGTTTTGTTGGTTTTTATTGTATTCCCTTTTATTCTCGGATATGGCTCATTTTAAATATTTTTGCATTGAAAATTAAATTTAAGAATAAAACTGTGTTACAAAATTATTGATTTTTAAATTTACCTCGCTGGATGCAATAAATTTGAATTTGTAACGAATTCCCAAATTATACTGCGTTCTCCAAAAAGTTCCCCGACACAAATGACCTCAAAGTTCGAAAAATTCTAAAAATTGCATGGGTTTGTTGTGTTGTTAAGGGCGGTGGGGGGTAGGGTCATTGGCATCAAAAAATGGATTTAGTTCAAACCTTTTGTATATTATTAAGTATCATTTAAATAACATAGACTAATTTTTATAGCCGATACTATTGGCTAATATATCAGTGGCAAAGCGATTGCTGGATCACAGTATCTCCGCCATAAACAATCGGATTTCCATTCTGCTTTTACATTTCGCTTAGGAATTAAAAAACCCGCCACCTGAAAAGCTCAAATTTTAATTTTTTATTTTTAAAATTTTTTTTGATTTTCCAAAAAAAAAAATATTTAAAGTAAAAAAATAAAAAAAAAAACTCTTCCCAGGTGTTGGGTTTTTTTTTATGCAGAAAATATGCGACAAGTTTAAAAACGATCAGTTGAGCCGTTTAGAAATGTCGATGATCACGAACTTTCAAATCGTGGTTTCGAGAAAAACGCACTTAAACTTTTACAAACCGAACGTATTTGGCCAAAATTGTTTTTTTTTACATTTTTGATTTGCCATGAAACCGTTTGCCTCTGAAAGCTCCGGAAAGTTGGCCAATTTCAGCATTTTTCGAACTTTGAGGTCCTTTTGCTAAGAATCCTTGCGTCGGGGAACTTTTTGGAAAACGCAGTTTAACTTGGGAATTCGTAACGAATCCAAAAACATAGCATCCATCGAGGTAAATTTTTGATGCTGCATAGTGTTATTTGTCCCGACAAATCGAAGTAATTAAAGGAGATTAGGATAAAACAGAAGTAACACATTATTTTCACAAATAAAAAATTCAAATTATTTATAAAGAAATGACGGGAACTTTAGAAAAAAAAATAATTTAAGAATACCTATGTACTAAAAAGAGCGCCATATATTTCCATAACGATGCAGCTTTTCTTATATTCCAAAAAGCTTATGTGGAAATTATAAATGCAAGTCACGACGAAATTAGTAAGATGTACGGCAAAACTTGAAGACATACTTACATATGCACCTTTAAAAAAAAAATATTGAAACGACATAAACGACATACATCCAGGAATCGAAAAAACTACTAAATGGTTTAGAGAAAAATATTATTTCCCTGATTATCAAAAATTATTTCAGAATATAATAAATGAATGTAAAACTCGCAACCTTGCTAAAACGTAACATAGAAATACCAAATTGACATTTGAACTTACCCCAGAAATTCAAAATATACGAGCGAAATTTGTAATGTATTTTTATATGGTGGCTAATCAAAAATTTTTATCATGTATCGAAGTATATTCAAAAATTTGCTAATCTAGTAGAAGTCACAAGTAGGGATTGGTTAAAAGCTAAAAGAGTATTTAACGAAATGGGAAAACCACAGGAAATCAAAGCAGATAAAGATTCAGCATTTATGTGTGTAGCTTTACACAATTGGTTAAATTCAGAAGGAGTACAAATTCAAGTTACAACAAGAGAGAACGCTATAGTCGGGTGTCCCGACTATCAGATACCCGTTACCCAGCTAAAGGGAGTGCGAGGGAGATGAATATATTAAACTTTGATCGCGCATAACTTTTTAACGAATGGTCCGATTTAAACATTTTCTACATTTCGATATGTATTGATAAACACAATAAAACTGCATTTTTACTTTTCCAAAATCTTTAAAGGTGTGGGAGCCAGACACCTTTTAAAATCGTTTAAGGCCATTGTGGGCGTTAGAGAAGGCGTGGCCCTCGGCTGAAACAAACTTACGCCGCGTAGGAAGCCCAAGAATATGCGTGGGTAATCCGAACTTTCTAGCTTTCGTAGTTTCCGAGATCTCAGCGTTCATACAGACGGTCAGACGGACATGGCTAGATCGACTCGGCTAGTGACCCTGATCAAGAATATATATACTTTATAGGTTCAGAAATGCTTCCTTCTAGCTGTTACATACTTTTTCACGAATACAATATACCCTTTTACCAAAGAGTATACATTATATAGAGAGGGCATAACTCTGACTTTCTGTTCAAACTGTTGTAGGCAAGGGGAAAAGGGGGAAAGAGCTTGTCCTATTTTTAGAATTCGTTTATTGAGTACACAATGCATAAGTGGAAGTGGGCTTTGTGTGTATGTGTGCGAGAACGTGGCAACACATTTTCGACAAAATTTCATTTTTGTAATTTTTATAATCGAGGGCCAACAACTTTTAAAAATCGAAAAGGTTTTTCTGACAGAGGTGCAGAAACATCGATGGAAACATCGATGCATCGATGTTTTTCCAATTTTTCAAACCATCGATGTTTTTTTGGACCATCGATGTTTTTAGGGCCATCACTGTTCAAAGGAAAAGTAACGTTAAAGGTTTGTAATTTGTTACATTTTTCGTTTATGATAATAATAATGTTTAATTATTTGCTTCAATCTATAGGGAATGGCATTGGTGGTGTAGGCGCGACGCTGCTTAAGCTCTATACTATGGATAAATTCTTAAACAGTAAGTAATTTAAAAACAGCGCAGTACATGTCCAACTGCAAGCCGTGTAGTTGATTGTGTACGTCCCACGTGTGACGGCATATACTTATGTATATGTACATTTTATTTTGAATGTTAGGTACAACCAAGGAAAACATGGAAGGTCCGTCTCCGAAAAGGAAGCGAGGACCATCTTGTGTGTGGCAACACTTTAAAAAATACGAGGAAAAGACAAAGGCCACTTGTGCTCACTGTGGAAAAACGTTAAAAACAGCAGGAAATACATCCAACCTACTGCACCACCTCAAACGGATTCATCCAAACTATAATGTTTGTGAAGTAGATAATCAGTCACCGAGGTTGGATAGTTACATGCAACGGAATGTAAAGTATCCTTAAGACTCCCAACAAAAAAAAAAAGTTGGACAAGTATGTAATGCTAATGATAGCACGAGACGTTCAACCATTTAGCATGGTTGACGACGATGGATTCCGTGATTTGATTCAGAGCAGAACCTATTTCAGAGACATAATGCTACCTAAGCTATACAATGAGTTAAGAAAGGATCTTGAATGTGAGCTCGAAGGTGTCCCGTATGTAGCAATTACCATGGATGGATGGACTTCCCGGGCAAATGAAGCCTATATTACAGTAACTTGCCATTTTGTGAACAAGAAGTTCGAGCTAGTTTCAGCGGCCTTGTCGACGGCGAATCTTGTAACGCCCACTAATCACTCGGCTGTGAATATTGCTGATACTCTTCGACAGATCTTGAATGAGTGGGGTCTTCTACATAAAGTCGCAACTATAGTTACAGATAACGATGCTACTATGAAGAAGGCGTGCCAGCATCTGGAAATTACAGATTTTCCATGTTTCGCACATACCATTAACTTGCTGGTTCAATAAATTTTGAAAATGGAGATAATTCGACCTATACTCACCAAGTGCAAGGCTGTTGTCGCATTTATTAAACGTAGCTCGACTGCAATGGCAAAATTTAGGGAAGCTCAGATGGTGACAGACCCCCTAGGATTAGTCCAGGAAGTCCCAACAAGGTGGAATAGTGCGTTCCAAATGATCGAACGGATTTTGCAGACCAAAGAGGCACTCTCAATAGCTCTACTAGGGACAGCAAAGGCTCCTGCTCCTTTCTCTGCGGATGAGGTCGATATTTTGGAAGAACTCTGTGTGCTACTTCGTCCATTTGAAAAAGCGACAAAGTTAATATCGGGCGGAAAGTACCCTACAATGTCCCTCGTTATTCCTATGGTGTGCGAAATGCAAGTACAAGTATTGTCATACAAAAATAGATTTAAAACCCCAAAAGTGATTCTTGCGTTCGACACTTTAAGTGATCGCTTCAAAGATCGCTTTGGCCACTATGAGACACGCACCGTTGCAATGATTGCCACAATGATAGACCCAAGGTTTAAAAAGCAGGGTTTTCAAAAAACTAGTAACGCTGATCAAGCATGTAGCGCCTTATAAGATGACCTTCATAATGTTTTAAACAAATTGGATCAAGAACAGTCCTCAGCAGCGTCGATAGCGCCTACACCACCAGATCCAACTGATTCTTCAAGCTATTTTACAATGCTTCAATTAAAATTGAACGCAAGAACAACAACGACTGGTTTTGATGCAATCATATTGCTCAGACAGCATGTTGAAAGCACAAATGAGCCCGAAACATGTGATCCCTTACATTTTTGGATGGTAAATATACAAATTGCGTATTGTGAATTTATTAAAATAAATTATTCTTATTTCAGCAATGTTCAAAGAACATGAAGCCTTACCAGGAGCTGGCAAACAAATTTTTGTGCAGTCCTGCTACGTCCTGCGAGTCCGAACGAGCTTTTAGCAAGGCGGGGCAAATCATTTCGGATCGCCGTACCCGTTTGAAGTCAGGCATCGTAGATCAGCTAATGTTCATAAATAAGAACTACAACAGCTTTAAAAAGTAATCTCACTAGACTGTAACATGATCTCATTTGATTGAATTTTTGATTTTGTTTTTTATTTTTAGTTTCCTAAATGAATTTTTGGTTTTGTTTTTCATTTTTAATTTCATAAATGAGTAAATGTTTTGTTTTATATTTTTAATACAAATTCCAATGAGATTTTTAATTATATTTTATAGTATAAATTATTTTTTGGAAAACATCGATGTTTCATTCGATGTTTTTTGAAAAACATCGAAAAACATCGATGTCTGCAAACATCGATGTTTCTGCACCTCTATTTTCTGTCTAACACTATCAAATCGGTCTATGGTCGTGCTGGCTAAAGCGTTGATCAGCGTTGAACAGCGGTGTTGATGCGCGTTCGATCTTCGCAAGGGGCAGACGTTGTTTTCTAATATTGTTTTTTTTCTTTTTTTGATGTCTCGAAGTATATATATTTTTATACCCGTTACTCGTAGAGTAAAAGGGTATATTGTATTCGTGCAAAAGTATGTAACAGGTAGAAGGAAGCTTTTCCGACCCTATAAAGTATATATATTCTTGATCAGGATCACTAGCCGAGTCGATCTAGCCATGTCTGTCTGTCCGTCTGTCTGTCTGTCCGTCTGTATGAACGCTGAGATCTTGGAAACTATAAAAGCTAGAAGATTGGCGTTTTGCATGCAGATTCTAGGAGTTCCTACGCAGCGCAAGTTTGTTTCAAAAAGGTGCCACGCCCCCTCTAACGCCCACAATCGCTTATATACGATTTTAAAAAATTCAATATGTGCTCTATACGTGTTAGTAGTTTATAAATGGGAGTTCTGGATACAAAGGCTGGATACAAAAGTGGAGGGGGAGGTAATTAATTATGCTAATTAGGGTAATAAATCAGGACAATGTGACAGGTGTGGGGGGTAATTAAAGTTAATGGGTGCGTGACGAGTGATCGTTAATTAGGGTCCACAACAGTTATATCCAGCTATTGTATCTAGGATTTGTATTCAGGAATCAGGAATCCCGAAATTCGGTCCAGAAATCGGGACTCTTATTAAGCGGGAAGAAGTTACTGGGGTGTGATCGTAAATTAGGGTGATAAGTTGCTTATACCTAGGAATTGTATTCAGGAATTCGCTCCCCCCGAATTTCGTTTAAGAAATCGGGACTCTTATTAAGCGGGAAGAAGTTACTGGGGTGTGACGGGTGATCGTAAATTAGGGTCCACAATAGTTATATCCAGCTTTTGTATCTAGGAAATGGGGTGAAAGAGGGGAGGCATTCTGCTTAAGTGGTTGACGAGTAGGTTGACGGGATCGAACGTGGGAGAAGTTAGAAAAATAGGGTGAAACGAGGGGAGGGAATCTAGTTAAGCGGGTGAGAAGTTACTGGGGTGTGTCAGGTGATCATAGCGATATATTTGGGTTATCCTAATGGGGGAGAAATTACTGGGGTGTGCCGGGTGTCCTTTGCTTAGATTAAGAAAGTGTGGTGCTCACACGGGTACGTGTTAGAATGTCACGGGCTGTTGTCACGTCCAAAAGAAACAGCTGAAAGCAAGCACCCTTGAAAAGGGATCCCTTTGCTTGCCACTGAGAAACAAACTCCCACCCCAATAACAAAAAAAATATGTAAATTTTAATTTAGGTCATGTTTATTTGGAAATTTTTAACAGGCTTTTCTTATACACTAATTATGATGGCATTAGTTTTAAGGCTCCATCTAAAATATATGAAAGAGTTCTAAATAAAGTCTCCAAATTTGCATAACTAATTAGGTAAACAAAATATATCAAGTTGGCTGGTGGTGGTTACTTACTTACTTAGATTCAGAAAATACGAGGGAACTAAATTTAGTGGTGGACAAAAAATGTTCACGAGCCAAACATGTGTAATCAAAGTGGCAACAGGTTGTTGATAGCAAACGACCCTTTTAGTTGCTCTGTGACTGTTTTACACGTGCACGGGGTCACTTAATTATCATACTGGATAATATCACGGGATGGTGGGATCAGACAGAAAAACAAGTTGTTGAGAGCAAGCGACACAAACACCCTTAAATAGGGGATCCCTTTGCTTGCCACTGAGAAACAATCACCCACCCCAAGCAAAAAGAATATGTAAATTAGAATTTAGCTCATGTTTATTTGGAATTTTGTAAAAGGTTTTTTTTATACACTAAATATGAAAACATTAGTTTAACTCTTAAGTTAAAATATATGAAAGAGTTCTAAATATAGTCCCCAAATTAGTCAAATTAATTAGGGAAATGGATTATGAGAGTTGGCAGGTGGTGTTTCCTGGAGTACGGCGGGTGACCGTTACTTAGATTTAAAAAATACGACGGGAGGGAATTCTATATGCTAATATGGTGTGATCAGGGTGGCAACAGGTAGTTTATAGCGACCCTTTTAGTGGATCAGTGACTTTTTACTTAGCATAAGCACTAGAAAATGTCACGGGCTGTTTACGTCACAGGCTGTTTACACGTTCACATGTGATCACTTTGGTCACTTAATTAGTATAACCAAGAACACCCTTGAACAGGGGTTTGCATGGCATTGAAAACATTTATAGAATTTTTTAACTGAAAAGAAACAGCTGAAAGCAAACACCCACCCCAATAGCAAAAGAACATTCAAAAGAAATAGCTGAAAACAAACACATCCCCCAAAACAAAAAAATATACAAATTTGAAGTTCAAATATATTCTTATTTTATTATTTTTTTTTTATTTCGCTTTACAAATATATATATAGCTATAGATTTTTTAAATTATTTATTTCTTTAAATTTAAGGTTAAGTTTATTGTATTTGTTTATTAAATCAATAGCTTTAATTCTAAGGTATGGTGCCTGGTGACATTGACAAGTATCCGGGCCCTCTCTTACGTCATCGTCGGCCCAGGGACATGATACCATATGTACACCATATTTAGATTCTCTCTCACCGACTCTGTCCATCCTTTGAAGTTTGGAGAAAATCATCTCCAGGGACTGCCGATGATCCCCAAAAATGAAATCACCATTTTCTTTGAGAAAATTGGTGATTTCATTACACACGTGGTTGTTATTCATGATGTTTTGTTGTTTAACTGCTGTTTCTTGATGATGTAGTTGTTTCTTGATGATATAGTTGTTTCTTGATGATGTAGTTGTTTCTTGATGATATAGTTGTTTCTTGGATATAGTTGTTTCTTGATGTTGTAATTGCTGTTCAACTGATGTTTCTTGATGTTTAACTGTTGTTTATTCCTTGTTGTTTAACTGATTACTTGTTATTAGCTGTTTGTTGTTTAGCTGATTAGTTGATATTAGGTGTTTGTTGTTTAGCTGTTTAACTGTTGTTTTTTGCTTGTTGTTTAACTGATTAGTTGTTGTATAACTGTTTTTTGTTGTTTAACTGATTAGTTGTTATTAGCTGGTTTCTAGTAGTTTAAGGGGCTGTCCATATATTACGTAATCACAATTTCGACGATTTTTAACCCTTCCCCCCCCATGTAATCAATTCTTCATACAAAAAAAAATTTTTTGTACTAGAGTAATCATTTGGTTGACAACCTCCCCCCCCCCCCCCCTAGGTGATTACGTAATATATGGACAGCCCCTAGCTGTAGAGCTGTTTTGTTGTTTGGTTGTTTATTGATGTTTGTTTGTTGCTGATGTTGCTGATCCAGTGGTCTTTCAGTTCGAACTAAAGTTCCTTCACAGGAACTTCTCACAGTAATCCCCCCTTCATATGGGGGATCATGCTTCTCCACGACCATCCCTTCCTCGCAATCATCCCCTTTAAGAAGTTTTAGACAAATGCTAAATTTGTTAGAAACTTTTTCCTCATTATGAGTAATTAATATTCAACTAGGCTTTCTATGTAGGCCACACACCCACGTGAGAAAATGTCGCTCACCTTCCACCCATCCACCACATCCCCATGTAACAATATTGATCACAAGATGTCAGAAAATGGACTCGCACAAGGGGTACCCAAGCCTGTGCACCTGTTACAGCTCCCGACCGCAATAAAAGACACAAGCCTCAAGGCGCGCGCTCATTGATAAGATCATAAACGTTACGCCAATGCCCAAGGCTAGCTCTAACACGTGCCATAATAGGGGTTGAAATCACGATCCCGCAATTAGTCCATTCTCCATGCTCCAAAAAGACTTTGTTTAATTTGTAACACAATAATATATTTATTCATTTATTTTGGGATTCTAAACATATTTCATTATATATTGAAATTCATTTTCTGGCTCCATCCCGACGATTTGCATAGAAGTGTGTGAGGACGCTTAAGGCGCCCCACATTCCTAATTATTATTCCCAGCATCTCAGCCTTTGGAAAAGGCGTTATTATGTTCCTGCCATTGAAGGCCTTATGTTACTGTTAAGATCTCAAATATAGATATATAAGTTAAACCTAAGTTATTCTAGTTTCGAATAAGCGCGCGCGGGTTGGCCAGTGTTGATCAGCAGGGTCGGTCAGCTGGCCAGTCGGGGCGAATGCCAATAGTATCGATAAGTTATCGGAATCACCCGTTAAATGCAAACTTGCTGTTAAGAGCAACCCTGCGGGCTGTTAGGCGCAAGCGTGCTGTTAGGCGCAAAAGCATGTCGACGTGGCACAGCGATCGGCCGAGATCGCTCTCTTTCTTTTCCGGCAGCCGAGCCGAACGGACCAGCGCGCACCAGCGGAAGGGACACGCGGACGGTACCATCAGGCAGTAGTAAGTTCAGAAAAGGGAAAAGCCCACACTGAGTGCGAAGGTTAGGAAAAATAAAAAGGAGTGAATAAAAGGAAGCTTAATTTGTGAAATGAAACCCCAAGCGAGTTAATTTGCGTCGGCCCCGTTTTCGTGTTGCGTTTCCGAGGCTTGCTCTTCGCAACGCGGACGACGAGGCTGTACGCGTGCGCCTTTTTACGTCGGTCGAGTTTTGTATTGCGTTTCCGAGGCTTGCTCTGCGCAATACGGACGCTTGTCGGACGGGAAAAGTTATTTGCGATCGCCCGTCCGCCTTTCCTGCGGTCACGCACGCCCACGCGTTTTCCTTGCCCACCCACACTTCGGCCCAGCCAAAATTCTCGCGAGTTAATTTGCGTCGGCCCCGTTTTCGTGTTGCGTTTCCGAGGCTTTCTCTTCGCAACGCGAACGACGAGGCTGTACACGTGCACATTTCTCCGTCGGCCAAGTTTTTGTATTGCGTTTCCGAGGCTTACTCTACGCAATACGGACGCTTGTCAGACGAGGAAAAGCTATCCCCAGTCGCTCACGCACGCCCACGCGTTTTCCTTGCCCACCCACACTTCGGCCCAGCCAAAATTCTCGCGAGTTAATTTGCGTCGGCCCCGTTTTCGTGTTGCGTTTCCGAGGCTTTCTCTTCGCAACGCGGACGACGAGGCTGTACACGTGCGCCTTTCTCCGTCGGCCAAGTTTTTGTATTGTGTTTCCGAGGCTTACTCTACGCAATACGGACGCTTCTCAGACGAGGAAAAGCTATCCCTGGTCGCTCACGCACGCCCATGTGCACCCACTCGCCCACGATCAAGCCCAGCTAAACCCCAGTGCTAAGTCGTGTCGGCGCAGTCTGGGGTTACGTGTCCAAGCGATCTCCCCTACGTAGATGCGGAGACACAGGCCGCGTGATCTCAAGAACAAAAGTCCAGGCGGCAACTCCCAGTCCCATTTCGTCTCCTGTACTTCTACAAATTTAACTGTAGAGGACTCTGGCCGGACTGAAGCCTATCCCAGCCTACGAAAAGTCCTTACAGTTTGGCGCCCGAACAGGGACGATTCAGGACGACATAGGTATCCTGTAGGAGTTGGGTTGTCCGATATCAATCGCATGGCCTAAAGACCCATGCCCAGCCGTAGGATTTTTCTTGAGCACGCCTGACTTAAAAATCCGTACTGCCACTTCCGACGACGCCAATCTTCGCCGCACTCCCGCCGCCCGCCACGCATTCACGCGCACCAAGAGCGGGACAACTGTGCCGCTAACAGAGATCCCTCACGCCAGGAGCACCCCGAGGCCAGCATCGACGTCCGCCGAACGCCTCAGCAGCGCCATCCACAGCAGTCACCGCGACGAGGGAACAATCACCACGCTAACCGTGGACCACGGATCACCCACCGCCAGGAGGCTCGCCGCTGCGTCACCACCGATTACCGCAGCCAGTCGCTAGTCGGGAGACCCAGCCACACCCCCCATCATCCATCAGTCCCGTGACGCACGTGCATTAGGGACGTAACGCAGCGCAACTTCCACATCGGCATCCACGTGACGCTCACCCGGAGGCCCAACCGCAGCGGACACCCAGCCGCACAGTTTATCGGGTCGACCGATGAAAACGGACCTGGACAAGAAAGCGTCGGAGGACGCAGAACAGAAACCCGCTACGTCAGCCGCCGGAAGGATCGAGGGAGAGAGCTTTCCGGAATCCGACGACGAATCCACGAACCGAGTCATGGGGGTCAGATGGATTTCCTACCGGCGCAAGGACGAACTACAGGCCCTACTCAAGGAGTTCGGTCTAAACACACACGGCCAAGTGGACGAACTGCGATCTCGGCTCGCATCGTTCATCGGAGGGTCCAACCACAGCCCGGCGCTCCGGGAACGCTTCGCAGCATTGGAGGCCATATATCCGGAGGCCCCCACCCAAAAGGTGGTGACCAGCCGGTCCACCTCACCGATGCCCGGCGCAGGCGACACCCTTCTCTCCGTGCCACCCCCGGATCATCGTCACACGAGTCCAGGACGAGGAACCCAAGGCTCCAACCCCACGTCCCACTCGCCATCACGGCCCATGACAGCGGCCGCGTTCGCCGAGAAGCTTCGGGGATGGGGCGTCCTTTTCGACGGACAGGCCGACCCCCTGCACTTCATGGAGCGAGTGGAGGAAGGCGCTACAACCTACAGCGTTCAGAACTGCGACATCCCGAGGGCCATCGCTGGGTTGCTATCGGGCCGCGCCGAAGGCTGGTACCGAGCCTACCACATGCATGCCGTGCCCTGGGAAGCTTTCAAGCGGGACTTCCTAGAGTTTTTCCTCCCTCCACGGTACTACCAGCGCCTGGAGGATGCGATTAGGACCCGCCACCAACAAGGCGACGAGCCTTTCAAGTTCTACGTGGTAGAACTACGCCTGATGATGCAGAGGGCGAACTACTCGTTCGAGCAGGAGCTCGAACGGATCTACGAGAATCTGCTGCCGGAGTATCAACTCTTCATACGGCGCCATGAATTCTCCTCGCTGGAAGGGTTAACGCAGCTAGCCACCGCCTTCGAAATCGCACGGGACCGGGACCCAGTACGACACGCAGCACTAGTTCCACCCGCCAGTGGAAACGACACAACGAGGAACAGCCATCCGTCCGGTCCCCGACAACGGGATCCCGTGCTTCCAAGGATGACGTCCTTCAGCCCAACGAACCCAGCGATATCCAACCGGATGATCGCTCAGGAAGCCGAGCCACCTGTCGACGTAGCACGAGCCTGCAGCCGCTGCGGTGAAGTGGGACATTTCGTCCGAGAATGCCAGAACCCACCAGTTCTCTACTGTTGGGACTGCGGGAAACGTGGTACCCGTACCATCGATTGCTGCCGCCAGTCGGGAAACGCCCGGGGTCCTCGCACACGCAGGGAGCAGGCGGCGACCCACCCTGTGCTCCCCCAACACTAGATCCACCGCTCCGCTTGACGGGAGGACGGATCGTCGCCACAGTTACCATCGAGGGTCAACTCTTCTCAGCGACAATCGACACGGGGGCCTCCAGAAGCTTCGTCAGCGAAGCAGTCGCTAATCGACTCGATTCGGGGCGAAATATCAAGGAAACTCACACCCGAATATCTCTGGCGGACGGATCCCCGAAGGAAGTCACCAAGGCCTTGCACGCACGGGTGGTCCTGGACCAACAACAGGTCCGCATGACTCTGCTAGTCCTGCCAACAATATTGGACGAAGTGATCCTCGGGATTGACTTCCTATGCAGTATCCAAGCAACCCTAATCTGCGGTCAAGTTTGCCTGCAGCTAGCTCCACCCGCCACACGAAGGGCCGATCAAGGCCAAGCTGTCCGAGCGACGCCTACGGCGGCGACCGCCCATCTTTCGGACACACCGACTCCTGCCCCGCGGACTCAAAAAGGCAACGAGGGAACCACACCGGGTCCCATACCCGCTCCAAGGCATAAAATCACGTCGACACTGGGACGAAATCCAGTCCCCGTTCCAGCAGGACACCCGCCACTATCGGCCATCCCCGACGCTACCACGCGAAAGGCCGATGTCACCGTTGAGGAAGGCAAGTACCGCCTACATCCACTACCGGATGCCGCCGTGGCCAAGCAGAGGAACCCCTTTCGGAAGCACCCCATGGGCCAGGACCGCCTAGCCATCACCACGATGGAAACGCTCCCCGACGACCCGGAAGTGCCACGACCTCTCCCGGAAAGCTCGCAAGGAATTGGGAAGTACCAACTACCTGCCCAACCGGATGCGGAGTACGCCCAGAGGCGGAACCCGTTCCGGAGTCACTGTCCTCACGAACACTTGGCCACAGTCGCGGAACCCCCGCAGCAAACACTAGTGCTGGAGGAACCTCTCGACGCAACAACCCTCCGGTTCCTTCAAGAGGAGCTTCGGCATTTCGACCATCTCCAAGGAACAACGGATATCGCCGAGCACACCATCACCCTTCGGGATGATAAACCGCTGAAACAGCGGTATTATCCCAAGAACCCGGCCATGCAGCGTATCATCAACGAGCAGGTGGACGAACTGCTGCAGGACGGGCGAATCGAACCCTCTCGAAGCCCGCACAGCGCACCGCTGGTGTTGGTCCGAAAGAAGACCGGGGACATGCGGATGTGCGTTGACTATCGTCAACTCAACGCACACTCTATACCCGACGCGTACCCTCTTCCACGTATTAACCATATCCTGGAGCGCCTACGGAACGCTCGGTTCATCTCTACGTTGGATCTCAAAAACGGGTATTGGCAGATCCCCATGGCGGAAGGCAGCCGAGAATGCACCGCGTTCACTGTCCCTGGGCGTGGGCTCTTCCACTGGAAAGTCCTGCCCTTTGGACTCCATTCCGCCCCAGCGACCTTCCAACGGGCGCTGGACAGCGTTATCGGCCCCGATATGGAGCCCCATGCCTTCGCTTACTTGGATGACATCATCGTCATCGGGGCAACGTGGGAGGACCATGCACGCAATCTGAGGGAAGTCTTCCGGCGCCTCCGAGAAGCGAACCTACGCTTAAATCGGGGTAAGTGCAAGTTCTTCCAAAGAAGGTTAGTGTACTTGGGTCACCTGATTAGCGAGGAAGGCATCAGGACAGACCCCGACAAAATCGCGGCGATCCAGGGGCTACATCCTCCGACTAACGTCAAGGAACTCCGCCGCCATCTCGGAATCGCATCTTGGTACAGGCGATTTGTCCAAGACTTTGCCTCCCTAGTGCAACCCATGTCGCGACTCCTGAGGAAGGGAGTAAAGTGGACCTGGGACGAACCCCAACAACAGGCGTTTGATTCACTTAAGGCGCGACTGACGGCCGCCCCGGTGTTGACCTGCCCAAACTTCGAGTATAAGTTCCAACTCCAGACGGACGCCAGCGACAAAGGACTCGGCGCGGTGCTCACACAGAACATCGGGGGCGACGAACGGGTAATCGCCTACGTGAGCCGACGACTCGAGCGGGCAGAGGAGAACTACTCGGCCACTGAAAAAGAGTGCCTCGCCATTGTGTGGGCCACCCGAAAGTTACGTTGCTACCTGGAGGGTTATAAGTTCGACGTGATCACGGATCACCTGGCGCTCAAATGGTTAAACTCCATTAACAATCCAACAGGTCGCATAGCCCGGTGGGCACTGGAACTCCAGCAGTACCAGTTCGACGTACACTACCGCAAGGGTAAATACAATGTGGTCGCCGACGCCCTCTCCCGGCAAC
>JBAMCF010000782.1:0-29255 GCA_037075285.1 Drosophila lutescens | reverse complement strand
GGCTTGGCTGCTGCAAAATTTGGGGGGAGAGAAAATACAAGACTGGCCGATTCGATATTCAAAATTCAACTAGTTTATTGGGCCCAGCAGCGCAGTTTTGTGAGAGCCTTTGCAGGCCCGCTGAATCCGATCTTAGATCTAACATAATAGTTTTGGGCCTGTAAGCGGTGAACATAACGCTGTTGGGCTCTCTTAAGCTGTTACTTATTTATATCTTAACATAATTCAAAACTTCATGATTAGCGTTCTGCGCTTCAACATTCCCGCCACCTTGATGGTGTCGGCATTCAACATACTGGGAGTACAGCCAGCTTTTGAATGGGACGCTTAAATATGTGACCTGTTGCGGTCTTGATTTCGGCCACTCGAACTCGACCATCGGCCCCTGCCACCACGCTGATGACCCTGCCGGTAATCCAACGCTGGGGTGAAGTGTTGTCCTCGTGGATGATTACCAAAGCTCAGACTTCCAGATTGGGCGATGTAGTTTGCCACTTGGTTTTGCGCTGAAGGCTGTGGACGTATTCCTTGGACCACGCCTACCAAAACCGCTGTCTGAGCGTGGATAGCAGTTGCCACCTCTTTGAGAATCTCAAACCTCTGGTTGGTGCGTCTGGCTCTAATCCTTGAGGCAGCGAACGAAGGGCCTGCCCGATTAGCAGGTGCCCTGGAGTGAGCGCCTCCCCCTCGTTTGGATCGATGCTGATTGGAGTTAGAGGACGAGAATTCAGATAAGCCCTGACCTCGGCTTCGGTTAGGGACACGTCTGCGACTTGACGCACGAGAATTTCCTTCGCTGACTTCACGGCCGCCTCCCACAAACCGCCGAAGTGCGGTGCTCGTGGTGGGATGAACCTCCACTCGATTCCCTTCTCGACGACGAACAGTTGAAACTGCGACTGCTGATCCTCGAAGGCGCTCTGAAGAATTCTCAGCTCGTTCCTGGCTCCTACGAAGTTCGTCGCGTTGTCGGAATGTACTCGATACTGTACGCCACGTCTTGCGATGAAGCTTTTAAAGGCCAAAAGAAAAGAGTCAGTCGACAAATTTGTAACGAGTTCCAGGTTAACAGCCTTGGAAGCAAAACAGACAAATACCGCTATATACATCTTAATGGGGGGCCGTCCTCGGATACGCAACGAGACATTGATAGGACCAAACAAATCTACGCCACAAATATGAAATGGCCTTACGGATTCAAACCTATCCGCAGGCAGATTTCCCATAATTTGGTTCATCAGAACAGGCTTATATCTAAAACAATGGATGCATTTTCGAATCACCCGAGTGCATTCTCTTCGAGCATTTATTAACCAGATTTCCTGCCGAAGAAGACCGATCATCGTTTTTGCATTTGCGTGACAATTTCTCAATTGCAAATTTCGGAGATACAAATCAACAATTTGGTTTTTAGAAGGGAGTAATATCGGAAATTTAGCATTTTCTGAAATAGGTGCATGCAAGAGTCTACCTCCCACGCGAATTAACGAAAATCTTCTACCAGCTTCAGAAAACTTTTGTCATCATCTGCAAACTTGGTTGTAAAACATGTCCTTTTTTAATTTTCTTGTACTCTACTGCAAAGACATTTTTTTGGATGATTTCCATCAGTTTAAAAAATGATAGTTGTAACTCTCTAGCCGTCAGACTTACTGATCTTTCTCGTGATTTAGCTAGGTTTAGAAATCTGTAAACGTATCCAAGAATTCTAATGATTTTGGGAAACGATGAGATACGAGTAATAAATTCGAACGGAGTTGATAGCTCGACGGCTATACACACTTGGGCAGCTTTTTTTAACTCTGAGTTTTTTAATTCGGAAGGTATAGAAAAATGTCAGTTTTCTGGCCATAATGACTCATTTTCATACAGAAATTTCGGACCTTCGAACCAGATGGACTCAGTCAATTCACTGACATCGCAGCCACGGGACGCAATGTCTGCTGGATTAAACTGCGAAGGGACATGTCGCCAGGATATATTTTCTGATAGCTCTTGAATTGTGGCTACCCTGTTTGAAACAAAAACTGCAAGTGACGAAGGTTGAGACTTTATCCAATGTAGTGTTATTTCTGAGTCTGTCCAGAAATAAACACTCTCGATTTCACATTTGTCAAGAACTTGTTTGACGTAGGACCAAAATTGTGCCAACAGTGTGGCGGCGCATAATTCAAGCCTTGGTATGGTTTTCGTTTTTAGTGGAGCCACTCTCGATTTCGCTGCTAGCAATCGACAATTAGCTTTACCGTTTTCGATTGCTCGAATGTAAATGCAACATCCGTAAGCTTGGCTGGATGCATCTGCGAAACCGTGAACTTGAACGGCTGAGCACCCACTGGCAAACGTGTACCTAGGAATGGTGACTGTGTGAAGATTCTTCTTTAACCTTTCCCAACTCGTATGTAACGACATCGGAATGGATTCATCCCATTCCAGTTGAAATTGCCAAAGGCTTTGAAGAAGAATTTTTGATGTAAGGCCAATGGGGCACAGCAATCCCAAGGGATCAAAAAGACGCGCGCTTACTGAAAGAATTTTTCGTTTTGTGGGAGTCAATTTTGTAAAGCTCTCATCTAAATGAAATCGAAATGTGTCTGTGTGTGGCATCCACCGCATACCCAAAGCTTTGGTCGAATCGGTATCATTGAAATTTAGGGATTTTTCAGTGTTGTTCCCTTTTTCTAGTTGTGGATGGTTTGAAAACCATTTAGACAGCTGGAAACCGCCACTATTGAGAATTTCTGACACTTGATTACACATCACGTTCAAGGTGTCAATATCATCGGCTCCAGTAAGCATGTCATCCACATAAAAGTCGTTGCAAATTATGTATGAACCAATTTCATGCTTATCCCTATTACGAAATCCAAGTTCTTGTAAGCTACGGATGGCTAAAAATGGAGCTGAAGACGTTCCGTAGGTGACTGTATTAATACGAAATATTTGTAGTTCATCAGATGGATTCTCGCGCCATACTATCAGTTGATAGTTACGATCTTCTTCTGCGAGACTTACTTGCCTATACATTTTCGATATATCTGCAGTTAAAGCGAATCGATTTAAACGAAATCTAACAAGTGGTAATAACAGTTCCCTCTGAATAGTGGGCCCCACCATTAAAATGTCATGTAATGAGTGCGCTGAAGTTGTCTTTGCAGACGCATCAAACACGACTCGAAGTTTGGTTGAGGTACTATCAGGCCTCAGAACGCATTGATGTGGTATGAAGTAGTGCGGTCCTGGTGGAATCTTATTGCATGTTGGAGACATATGACCCAACTCCAAATATTCTTTCATAAAAGCGATGTACATTTCTCGAAGTGAGCTGTCTTTTAGGCTTCTACGCTCTAACGATAAAAATCTTCGTTTAGCGACATCAAACGAGGATCCAAGTACGAGCGGATCAGATTTAAAAGGCAAACGGACTAAAAAACGACCACAATTTGAATTGGCTACGTTTTTCACGAAGTGATCCTCGCAGGCAATTTGTTCTGGTGAAAATTTAACAACTTCTTTGTTTTCTGGGACGGTATCTAACTTCCAAAGCCTTTCAACAAGTCCTCCTAAAACCATGTCTTCCTTGGACAAGGCGATACAAGAAGTAGCTTCTTTTTGTTGTTGCTTACACCGTCCAGAAACAACCCATCCCAATAGTGTTTTTTGAAGCAATGGACTTCCATTGGTGAGTTTGATTTGACCACTGCACAACAATTCAAAGAAGGAGTCTGCTCCGAGAAAAATATCAATTCTTTGCGACTTGTGGAACTCTGGATCAGCTAAGTCTACGCCGGCCGGAATTTTCCACTGCCTTGCAGGAAGCATATTATCTGGCTGATTGCTAGTTATGTTTCCCAGTACCCAAAAGTCAGACGTAAAAATGTGTCCATTGAGCCGCGAATATAAGATAGTTGTGACATCACTTCTGGCAATGGAATTGGATCCTCCCACTGATGTGACAGAAAGACATTTATTTGTTCTTGACAATCTTAGAAGCTGAGCAAGGCTTTCTGTCATGAAGTTAATTTGCGACCCTGAATCTAATAGAGCCCTGGCTCGATGGAGCTGACCAAATCGATCGCGAACATTAACAACGGCTGTTGCGAGAATTACTTGGTTAATTTCCGAAGCGTCTTTAATAACCTGAGCCGAATGGGAAGAAGCCTGAGATGTAGAAGTACCTTGCCCTTGCTGGTCCTGCCAGCTTCTACCTTGATGTGGCTCACTCGAATTTTGGTATCGATGTAGTAGAGTATGATGTGCCTGTGAGTATACCCGACATTTGGATGCTGTGCATTTAAATACTCTATGTCCCTCATATAGGCAATTAATACATAATTGCTTCATTTTGACAAAGTTAAAACGATCTAGAACTGGCATTCCGCTAAATCCCTGGCAATTACCTATAAAATGATTAGAACTGCAGTATAAACATTTTGGATCACCTTTGTTATTGACCCTGGAGCAAGTATATGAATTCCTAGTATTTTTTTGCTTCCAGAGGTCATTTCCGAAAAACCCTCGACGCTTCCTCGGCTGACACATGTTGATATCGTCGATCTAAAACCTTTACGCAATCAGACCATTTAGGCAGTTCATCATAATTAAGCTGTTCCTCATACTTTGATTTGGTGTACGGATCTACTTTTGAAAGAACTATGTGTATAATTACCGCATTGACAATATCCTTTTCGTCCCCTAAGGAAATAAGCGAATCGAAAATTGCACTTACTGTGTCAATTATTAACCTCAAGGCAGACGCAGAAGGTTTTGTTATTGAAGGGATTTCAAACAGCTGTGCTAGGGTTTCGAAGAAAATTAAACACTTGTTGTCATCGACTCTCTTTAAACTTGATAGTGCCTTTTTATAATTTGTATCTTAGACTTGAAGAGCTTTTATTGTGCCCAATGCCTCGTCAGAAAGGCAGGATAGCAAATGGTTAAATTTTTCAATGTTAGATAACGAATTATCAGAGTCAACTAGTTGCTCAAAAATTCCAATAAATTGTTTATACTCTGAATGTTTGCCGCTAAATTTTGGTAACTTAAATTTTGGTAACTTAAGTTTTGGCAGCTCGGCCTAAAGAACTTGTGAGATGGTTCCGAAGCCGCCCAGCTGGGGCAACCGAGCGGGTCGCAGGTTGCGGATAGCGAACGACCTCTACTTCCGGAGGTCAGCTGTGAATAAACTGGTGGCAGAGGTCAATCACGGAATCGTGGACGGAAGCCCCAGCAAATAATCAGCCCCGGACAGCCAGCGGGTATCTTGCATCGATGCAGTACTGACGATGCGAGTTGTTCAGCCGCATCTAAATATTTGCTTTACACAAACCCAAAAACCCTACACACCACCTACCCCCCTCCTCTCCCAAAACAACATCTCACTCCGGGCCGGACTAAGGTGTAACTCGGACCGTGCCGAGAGTCAGCCTGGCTGGGGGCCCGGGTCAAAAACTAGCCCAGTCTTGAACGGTGAGCTCAGGGAAATGGCGACCCCCTGTTCTAACTACCGCCTTACCCGGGCATCGCGGATCTCTGCCCGGGTGGACCTTCCCCTTCTCCGCAACTCGTGGGATCTAACATGGAGACAACTAACAAAAAACAAATTAACACAGAGGCGGGAACTCTTAAAAAACCCACAGAAATGCAGAGCGCTGGCTCCAACGCAAGCACCAGCACGGTCCGGAAGGGACCACATCCCAAATTGGGGGTGCTGGGTGGCAGAAAGCCGGCTGCCGATACGTCCGCCTCAGGAGCAACTGCACCAAAGGCAACGGTAGGCACAGCCAAGGTGATCGGGCCACCCACTGGTGGCAAATACACATACGCGGAAAGACGGACTGCTGCTCAGACTCTGCGCTCACATGCTAGAAGCAACATTGCCACACCTTCGCCAGAATGGCTGAAGAAGGTAGAGTGGGCAAAGTTGGTGCTTCCCAACTATGGGCAGGATAAGCCCACACAAGAAGGTGCTCAGACGAAGCGGCAACGATCCCTCGAGCTACCCGGACCCTCGGCGAAGAGATCAAAGGTCCAGCCCTCGGTTTCCTTCGCGGAGATTACCAAAGATCGAGTCCTAATCGGTCTTATCGATAAGGGAAACCCGGAAGGACGGATCCCCAGAAATAAGTGGAAAGCAGTGGAGTCCCACCTGTCCATCATATGCCTTCGCATGATCCGCGAAAACCCATGCTCTCCGCCCTGCTGCATGGACGCGGGATGGTACCAAGGCAGCGTCAAAGTGGTAGCCTGCGACAGTCAGCGGTCGGCTGACCTATACAAGCAGGCGGCAAGTAAGCTCGGTGCGGTCTATGAGGGGGCGAACATTGTCGCACTTGACTGGTGCGACGTCCCTAGTAGGCCCCGAGCCCGGATCTGGCTCCCAGCAGCTATGAAGGCCCCGGAGGACATCCTCTATATGCTGCAAGTTTGCAATCCGCACCTCCCCACGAAGGACTGGAGAGTCGTCAAGGTGGAGGAACACGAAGGGGACGTAAACCAGGCGGTCTTGGTCCTAAATAAGGAGTCGGTGGCGCCAATCGAGGATGCTCGAGGCAAGCTGAACTTCGGTTTCAGTGCCGTCTATATGAAGGTATACAAAGGCGACTCGAATGCTGCCGGAAGCCCTGCAGGCAACCCAGCCGAGCAGGTGCTTGCCGAGGAGTTGGAGGCGCCTGGCGGGCCGGAGGACGGCTACTCTACCGATTCCTCGCTAAGCAGAGAGATGCGAGCGCTGGGACCGGCTATCGAAGACGTGGACCTGAGTGAGGAGGAGGCCGACGTCACTGTTGTGGAGGTTGCAGATGCAGATGACGCTAAGACTTCTGCAAATCAATCTCCACCACAGTAAGACAGCTTCGGCTGCACTACAGCTTCGCCTGGCTCAGGGCGAAGCCGACTTAGTCCTGGTACAGGAACCTTGGGTGGTAGGAGGCAAGGTTGCTGGACTGGGAACTAAAGAGTATAAGCTAATGCTTGACCCCAAAGAAGGTAAAATTCGAACCTGCATTTTAGCCAAAAGGCACCTAAATATATTTCTGCTTCGCAATTACAGCAACGGAGATAACACCTCAGTAAGCCTGGAGCTGCAGCACGGCTCCATTAGGCTGCTATCGGCCTACATGGCCTTTGAAAAGGAAGACCCCCCAGACGCGCTAGTCAGAGGACTGGCAAAGGAATGCGAAGAGCTCAAGACAGGTTTGGTAATAGGCTGTGACGCCAACGCCCATCACACCCAGTGGGGTTGCCCAAACAACAACGACAGAGGTGAGTCTCTTTTTGACTTTATTCTTAACTCGAACTTATTTTTATGCAATAGGGGAAATGCCCCCACCTTCATAACCAAAGCGTGCCAAACGATCATAGATCTAACGTTGGTATCAGATTCACTAGTAAGTGCAGTCAGAAACTGGTTCGTCTCCGACCAGCACTCTTTCTCAGATCATAGATTCATTGAAACAATATTGTCCCTTGATTCACCCTTGCCGGTCAGCTTCGCAAACCCCAAAAGGGCTGACTGGCCTATGTACAAAGAAATTCTGACGAATATCCTTCCCACGGAACCGCCAGAAAGCCCAACAGATCCACAAGAGTTGGATATAACTGTAGACATTTTCACAAATGCCTGCAACCAAGGCAGGAAAGGCCACCCACACCACAGCAAAGGACTTCAGGCCAATAAGCCTGACATCTTTCCTGCTTAAAAGCTTCGAGAGGCTGTTAAGCCTACACCTGAGAGCCACCATAACCCCGGCACAACTGTCCGAGGCACAACACGCTTACACCAAGGGTAAGTCAACCGAATCGGCGCTACATGTCGTGGTAAGCAGCATCGAGAAATCACTCAACAACAAGGAGTACACACTGATCGCATTCCTAGACATAGAGGGAGCCTTCAGCAACGTACTACCAACAGCAATAACAGATTCACTCACAGAACTAGGGCTTGAGGCTCAACTAGTGGGGCTGATCCATAAACTGTTGATTAGCAGAATGGTCACGGCCGCACTAGGGGCCTCAACTCAAACTAGACTAGTGAACCGAGGAACCCCGCAAGGGGGCGTTTTATCCCCCTTCTGTGGAATATCGCAGTAAATAAACTACTGCGAATTCTGGAAGGAGGAGGATGCAAAGTGGTGGCATACGCAGACGATGTCGCCATCATCTTTAATGGTAAGTATCCACAAACACTCTGCGATCTTATGACCGCAAAGCTAAAAACACTATCGGAATGGACGATAAAAAACGGACTCGGGGTAAATCCCTCAAAAACGGAGCTTGTTCTATTTACGAATAAGTACAAGATCCCACAACTCAACCCACCCATATTAAATAACTGCAATCTCTCTTTTAGCGAACACGCCAGATACCTGGGGTTGGTATTAGATAAGCGCCTTAAATGGGGCTTAAACAACAAAGAGAGAACCAAAGAGGCAACCATTGCACTTTACTCCTGTAAAAAAGCAATTGGGCTAAGATGGGGCATGTCACCTAAAATTGTAAACTGGATCTACACAGCGGTAGTCAAGCCAATCCTCCTATACGGGGTGGCTTTATGGTGGACCGCTCTACAAAAACAATGTATCCTAACTCCACTAAACAAAGTACAGCGAATGGCGGCTCTGTGTATTAGTGGAGCCCTTAGAACTACCCCAAACGAAGCGCTGAATGCGATCTTGAACCTCCCGAGCCTGGACTTAGCAGGCATGGAAAGGGCCAAATCGACAGCCATTCGATTGAGGGATACCGGGCAATGGAAAGCCCAACTTTACGGTCATGCTAATATACTTCAGCATGATAAGTCGATTCCGAAGAAAACGGACCTATGCAAATCTCATGAGTATAAACACACACCCTTCGAGGCCCTGATCCCAGATAGGGAGGAATGGCAGCAGGGCAGACCAGGCTCGCCAGACGCAATCTGCTTCTACACAGATGGCTCAAAATTGGACGGGCACGTTGGCGGAGGGGTATACTCCGAACAATTAGACATCAGGAAGTCTTTCAGACTCCCGGACCACTGTAGCGTCTTCCAAGCGGAGGTACACGCTATAAAGGAGGCACTCGACTGCTTAGGGAACACCAGCCTAAGTAGATACCTTAATATATATAGTGATAGCCAAGCGGCTATTAAATCAATCTACTCGACAAACACAAACTCACGAACAATAGCAGACTGCCGCAAATCTCTCCACGAGATGGCTAGACAGTTTACTATCAGCCTAATATGGGTTGCGGGTCACCGGGACATCGTAGGCAACTGCATAGCGGATGAGTTAGCCAGGCAGGGCACCATCATGCCTCTCCTTCCAGAAAAGGAGAGTGTCGGTATGCCCATGGCAACTTGCAAGCTAAACATTAGAAATCAATTTATCAAACTAGCCAACACCAATTGGCAATGTGCACCGAAGTGCCGTATCACACACCAGACATGGCCGATGATTAACAATAAAAGAACGTCAGCACTACTCAAACTCAGCCGCACAGAGTGTGGTATGTTAGTTAGAGCCCTTACAGGCCACTGGCTAGTCGGCACACATGCCGGCAGGCTAAAAGCCCCGAAAAATGACTTCTGTAGGAGCTGCAGGGATGAGGAAGAAGAAGAAACGGTGGAACACCTTCTCTGCTTCTGCCCAGCCCTTTGCAGACTTAGACTGAAGCACTTAGGATACAATGCCATGGCTTTAGCAATATATGAATTTAAAATTTCCAGTCGACATTGAATTTGAAGCGGATTAAACGAAATTGTATTCTCCTCGAAGGCTTTCCTCATTCTTGTAATATCTTCACCAAACCTATCTACCTACGAAAATAATTTTGTTAATTGCACCGAGGAGCAGCTATCTTCCAACTCCTCTTCTGTCTCCGATGCGGTATCATTCTTTTTTGTAGGGGCCATTTTAATTAAAGATTATTTAATTTATTACAATGTAGCCAATAGTTTTCTGTATTTCTGTAGTTATGTTTCTAGGTGGCTTGAATAAATTTGTTTAAGTGTAGAGCACTTGGCGTAACAAAAAAATGAGAGACGAGAACGTAATTAAGAGAGTGCACCAACACCCGAAAGAGAAAACACAAGCAGTTGCAGTTCGTTGCACTGGCGCTTAGCGGTCTGCCTAAAATCGAAGTTAAAACAGCTATAACAAAATCGAAACGAAAAGCGAAACAAAACTTAGGCAGACACCCCGAGAACTAACTGTTATTTTCCACCGGCACTGACGCTGTTACGCTTGTTAATCTCTTTCGCGAGGGCGGCACCAAAACTATGTGGTTGTTCACTTGAATTAATTTTTATTAATTTGTATTGGTTATTTCACAATTTTTTTTTTTTTTGCGGTTTTTATTTGTGGTAATTGGGAATATATGGGCACGAAAATGTTTTTGCTTCCAATTATTATTAACATTTGACCAATGCCAAGGCAATAGTTGCAACTATTATTTTTGCAGCGATCAACTATTGATTTGACACGGTTACCTGGTCATCAGATGAATCCACTTCCCTCAAGTTGGCGTTGCGTCCGAGAGAAATGGCCAACAAATTCCAAGTCGAAATTCGCAATGTCCGAAAAATGCCAATTGTTGGCGCCGAAATTTGCGAGTCCAAAATAAATGCCAAGTCTTGGCCCCGAAATTCGCAAGCAGCTAAGCGGTCTTTGAAATGATTTTAAATCCGAACAAAACTTTTCGGTGTCCCTGTCTCGGGCGCCATGTAGAAAATCGAAACGAAAGTTTAAATTATTGTTAATTGAGAACGCCGAAAAGTGAAAAGACTTGGCCTGGCTGCTGCAAAATTTTGGGGGAGAGAAAATACAAGACTGGCCTATTCGATATTCAAAATTCAACCCCAGCAGCGCAGTTTTGTGAGAGCCGTTGAAGGCCCGCTGAATCCGATCTTAGATCTAACATAATAGTTCTGGGACGCTGTTGGGCTCTCTTACGCTGTTACTTATTTATTTCTTAACATAATTCAAAACTTCATGATTAGCGTTCTGCGCTTCAACAGCGTAAATGTCATAATGATCAAGGAACTGCATAAGCTCGTATTTGTGCTGCGAAATGCCATTCGCATTCCAGAAAGATATTTTAAGAGTAATCATCTAAGATTTTTGTTTGACTAGAAGCTCCAGGAGGAGATTTTGAGTGAGCACAAGCTCCTACAGCGTTTGCTGCATTGCTCCCATTGTTTTTATTATAGTTGCCAGCATTAATTCTATAACACTAGGTAATTGGGATGTGTTTACGCAGATACTTTCCGAAGTATGGTTTGATGCCTGTTGCTCCAACAATCCTGGAGTGGTTTGTTTAAATGTAGGTGTTGGAACTGAAGCGTAAGACCCGTTGTTGTAGCTCAGCGCCTGAGCAAAAGAGACTCCCGGTGTCGTTGTTGATGGTATGTATGGAAGATTTTGGCGGATGGCTGGGTTTCTAGCTGCAGTTATTTTTTGGGTTAGGCGGTTTTTCATCTCCTTATAAATACGGCAACCTCTGTAGTTGGCCGTGTGGTTTTCCCCACAGTTGCTACATTTTTTTACAGATTGGTTCCCCTTATTTCGAGGGCAGTCCATAGTTAAATGTGCATCCCCGCAGACAACGTAGACTGCGCGAAGTTTGCAGTACTTTCTCGTATGATCATATTCTTGACAATTCGTACATTGGACGGGTCCATTCCGTTTATGGGGTTCCTCAACCGTGATTCTGCGGTGCAATAGATATAAAAGCTTGTAGATTGGGTGAACTTCATTTTTATTTAAAGGCATATTTTCAGGCGTCAGTTCTATCTTGAACATTGGCTGGGGAATTTTGTTTCTGTTTATTATGTTTATAGCCGTTTTGGCATTAAAACCCTTTTCTTTAAGCCCATCTATTATTTCAATGGTTGGAACTGTTGATTCAATTCCTTTGATAACTACTTGTAGGCCTTTGCTACTTTTGAGTTGGTAGGTATAGTAATTGGTTTTCCCTCATCTAGGTATTTGGCCACTGATCGATAATCTTGTTCGTCGTTTACCTGAATTTTGGTTTCATTTATGTTACCTCTTTTTATAGAAGTGACATAGAACTTGTTAGCTCCAATTAGGTCAGTTATTTTTTTGACTAGCTCAGCACAATTTCCGTGACAAACATATATGGGTGGTGGCCTTGGTTTCTTAGCCGTGGTTTGAGTGGCAGCATTATCTTCGTTTGTGAATTACTTGGTTAATTTCCGAAGCGTCTTTAATAACCTGAGCCGAATGGGAAGAAGCCTGAGATGTAGAAGTACCTTGCCCTTGCTGGTCCTGCCAGCTTCTACCTTGATGTGGCTCACTCGAATTTTGGTATCGATGTAGTAGAGTATGATGTGCCTGTGAGTATACCCGACATTTGGATGCTGTGCATTTAAATACTCTATGTCCCTCATTTAGGCAATTAATACATAATTGCTTCATTTTGACAAAGTTAAAACGATCTAGAACTGGCATTCCGCTAAATCCCTGGCAATTACCTATAAAATGATTAGAACTGCAGTATAAACATTTTGGATCACCTTTGTTATTGACCCTGGAGCAAGTATATGAATTCCTAGTATTTTTTTTGCTTCCAGAGGTCATTTCCGAAAAACCCTCGACGCTTCCTCGGCTGACACATGTTGATATCGTCGATCTAAAACCTTTACGCAATCAGACCATTTAGGCAGTTCATCATAATTAAGCTGTTCCTCATACTTTGATTTGGTGTACGGATCTACTTTTGAAAGAACTATGTGTATAATTACCGCATTGACAATATCGTTTTCGTCCCCTAAGGAAATAAGCGAATCGAAAATTGCACTTACTGTGTCAATTATTAACCTCAAGGCAGACGCAGAAGGTTTTGTTATTGAAGGGATTTCAAACAGCTGTGCTAGGGTTTCGAAGAAAATTAAACACTTGTTGTCATCGACTCTCTTTAAACTTGATAATGCCTTTTTATAATTTGTATCTTAGACTTGAAGAGCTTTTATTGTGCCCAATGCCTCGTCAGAAAGGCAGGATAGCAAATGGTTAAATTTTTCAATGTTAGATAACGAATTATCAGAGTCAACTAGTTGCTCAAAAATTCCAATAAATTGTTTATACTCTGAATGTTTGCCGCTAAATTTTGGTAACTTAAGTTTTGGCAGATTTGAATGTGAACTGCCCGTGACTAGAGCCTGATGTTTATGATTTTCACCTGTACCACCAGCAGCTGACATATATAATGCCTTGGTAATGACGCAATTTTCTTCTAATGCCGGAATAGGTTTCCGGTTATCTGGATCTATTATATCTATTTACGACTGCAATGCCATGGCTTTAGCAATATATGAATTTAAAATTTCCAGTCGACATTGAATTTGAAGCGGATTAAACGAAATTGTATTCTCCTCGAAGGCTTTCCTCATTCTTGTAATATCTTCACCAAACCTATCTACCTACGAAAATAATTTTGTTAATTGCACCGAGGAGCAGCTATCTTCCAACTCCTCTTCTGTCTCCGATGCGGTATCATTCTTTTTTGTAGGGGCCATTTTAATTAAAGATTAAAACTGCAGTTGCAGTTCGTTGCACTGGCGCTTAGCGGTCTGCCTAAAATCGAAGTTAAAACAGCTATAACAAAATCGAAACGAAAAGCGAAACAAAACTTAGGCAGACACCCCGAGAACTAACTGTTATTTTCCACCGGCACTGACGCTGTTACGCTTGTTAATCTCTTTCGCGAGGGCGGCACCAAAACTATGTGGTTGTTCACTTGAATTAATTTTTATTAATTTGTATTGGTTATTTCACAATTTTTTTTTTTTGGCGGTTTTTATTTGTGGTAATTGGGAATATATGGGCACGAAAATGTTTTTGCTTCCAATTATTATTAACATTTGACCAATGCCAAGGCAATAGTTGCAACTATTATTTTTGCAGCGATCAACTATTGATTTGACACGGTTACCTGGTCATCAGATGAATCCACTTCCCTCAAGTTGGCGTTGCGTTCGAGAGAAATGGCCAACAAATTCCAAGTCGAAATTCGCAATGTCCAAAATAAATGCCAAGTCTTGGCCCCGAAATTCGCAAGCAGCTAAGCGGTCTTTGAAATGATTTTAAATCCGAACAAAACTTTTCGATGTCCCTGTCTCGGGCGCCATGTAGAAAATCGAAACGAAAGTTTAAATTATTGTTAATTGAGAACGCCGAAAAGTGAAAAGACTTGGCCTGGCTGCTGCAAAATTTTGGGGAGAGAAAATACAAGACTGGCCTATTCGATATTCAAAATTCAACCCCAGCAGCGCAGTTTTGTGAGAGCCGTTGAAGGCCCGCTGAATCCGATCTTAGATCTAACATAATAGTTCTGGGACGCTGTTGGGCTCTCTTACGCTGTTACTTATTTATTTCTTAACATAATTCAAAACTTCATGATTAGCGTTCTGCGCTTCAACAGCGTAAATGTCATAATGATCAAGGAACTGCATAAGCTCGTATTTGTGCTGCGAAATGCCATTCGCATTCCAGAAAGATATTTTAAGAGTAATCATCTAAGATTTTTGTTTGACTAGAAGCTCCAGGAGGAGATTTTGAGTGAGCACAAGCTCCTACAGCGTTTGCTGCATTGCTCCCATTGTTTTTATTATAGTTGCCAGCATTAATTCTATAACACTAGGTAATTGGGATGTGTTTACGCAGATACTTTCCGAAGTATGGTTCGATGCCTGTTGCTCCAACAATCCTGGAGTGGTTTGTTTAAATGTAGGTGTTGGAACTGAAGCGTAAGACCCGTTGTTGTAGCTCAGCGCCTCAGCAAAAGAGACTCCCGGTGTCGTTGTTGATGGTATGTATGGAAGATTTTGGCGGATGGCTGGGTTTCTAGCTGCAGTTATTTTTTGGGTTAGGCGGTTTTTCATCTCCTTATAAATACGGCAACCTCTGTAGTTGGCCGTGTGGTTTTCCCCACAGTTGCTACATTTTTTTACAGATTGGTTCCCCTTATTTCGAGGGCAGTCCATAGTTAAATGTGCATCCCCGCAGACAACGTAGACTGCGCGAAGTTTGCAGTATTTTCTCGTATGATCATATTCTTGACAATTCGTACATTGGACGGGTCCATTCCGTTTATGGGGTTCCTCAACCGTGATTCTGCGGTGCAATAGATATAAAAGCTTGTAGATTGGGTGAACTTCATTTTTATTTAAAGGCATATTTTCAGGCGTCAGTTCTATCATATAACATATTACATTGGCTGGGGAATTTTGTTTCTGTTTATTATGTTTATAGCCGTTTTGGCATTAAAACTCTTTTCTTTAAGCCCATCTATTATTTCAATGGTTGGAACTGTTGATTCAATTCCTTTGATAACTACTTGTAGGCCTTTGCTACTTTTGAGTTGGTAGGTATAGTAATTGGTTTTTCCCTCATCTAGGTATTTGGCGACTGATCGATAATCTTGTTCGTCGTTTACCTGAATTTTGGTTTCATTTATGTTACCTCTTTTTATAGAAGTGACATAGAACTTGTTAGCTCCAATTAGGTCAGTTATTTTTTTGACTAGCTCAGCACAATTTCCGTGACAAACATATATGGGTGGTGGCCTTGGTTTCTTAGCCGTGGTTTGAGTGGCAGCATTATCTTCGTTTGTGACACTAAGAATTGGTCACTGTTATTGGTCAGCGGATTTTTCGGGACAGTAATATTATTTGATTTTGATACTTTTGAGGCGTTGGTTTTTATAGAAGATTGCGGGCTTAATTTTCTTTTTATTTGCACATAGCGATCGATTCCAGTTTGTATTAACGTTCCGTTAGCATTTTTTGTAATTTTTTGTTGGAGGAAGCGGAGCTTGCCGGTCAGAACTGACGATGCCGGGCGCTGAGTGACTGCAGTAGATGAAGTTGTTGTTTTGTTGGTTGTTGTTGTTAGTGTCGAAGTCACAGTGGTAAATACGGGCATTGTGCTGGAAGTTGTTGTTATATTGTTTGTAAGGTCGTGGGGGTCGGGGGACGGGCATTGGGCACTCCACGGCTCACTGGGTGCTGTGCCGCTTGCACATAGTAATGCAGGGGAGAGCGAGCGCTCTGTCGCTGTGTTCACTTGCAATGTTGCAGTTTTCGTTGGTACTATTGACTTATCAGCTCGTATACAAAGGTAAGCGTTGTTTCTGATTAACGAAAGTTGACGTTCGTCTTGTTGTTGTTGCCGAGCTGTGCTCATTTTAAATATATTTCAGAGCTTGCGCTCTGACACGTTGGCTTTTAATTAATAATTTATAGTTTATATTAGTAATTTAGCACTTGTACCCTTGCCTACCCAGAGCGTCTTTTCGCGAATTAATTTCGGTTATTTTCACTATATTTTATAATCATTCGGCGGAGCGATACAAAAATACGTCTGATGTCGTTGGTTACCGGTTGGGTTATCTCTATGTGCAAGATTGTGATCCCAAGGTCCAAGTATCGAATAGATCTAATCAGTTCCTAAAGTTACCGTAGACAAAAAAAAATAAAAACGTTGAATCGGATTTTGGATGGTTGTTTTTTTTTTTTTTTTTTAGGGTGGGATGGTCAGGATGATGCTAGTTCCTACTGATCTTTGTTATCGGCGACGTGGCGAAATTATCTTAACCATGGCCCCACGTTGGGCGCCAATTATGTAGCATGCACCTGCTTTTCTTGTAATCGGGACGACTACAACAACACATGTGGGTTTCGGAAGATAGAGTTCTGTGCACTATACTTCGCTCTATGGTTCGCTCGTCAGATATGTCGGGGTTCGTTTCTATCTCTTCTTTCCCTAAGCACGCTTGCATAATAAGACAAGTACACATTCGGAAACTATACTACTGGTGGACTAAACAAAAATAAGGTGGGCCAATAAAGATGGTTATGTAGAACAGGCCGTTTCGTATGTGAGAAACTTAAAAATTATTTTCGTAGTTCTTACATTCTAAAGGAATTAGAATTACTTAAATCATACCAAGGTGTTCGGATCAACTAACCGAATGATGTCTTTATTGACGTTATAGGCTCAGACAAAAGATGAAATTAAACGCGGCTAGTGGCCGGTTTGCTTAAGGCATTGATATGTAAATATTAAACTAGGTTGTGTCCATGAGGTTTTTAAGAACTTATCCTGATCCTCATTCATTGGGTCCAATCCGTCCAAAGGGTGAAAATCTCCAGGGGGTGCCGATTTAGAAAGAAACTCTCTCCTGGTTATAAATCGCACGTGGATATGTCGAAAGCGCCACCGAGGGGCGCACTAGGCTGTACCTGAACTCGGACCGATCTGCAGCAGGCAGTGGGGACTCGCACGTGGTTACTATGTAAGCCCCTCCGTGCTCATGAATTATATGGCTAGGATATTTCGCTCGATTTATTTCTCCCAATAAACCCAGTGCTAGTGAGCGGAACCACCTGTACCATAAAATAATTGTTACCACTAATTAGCTTCTAATAACTTTAGGGAGAGTTACCTAACCTAACCTCGTGGTTCGCAGGTTATGTAACACCGGCTAGAGGTAACTGTTAAAATTCACCACCGAACGCAGGCGTCAGCAGCGCGTTAGCAGCGCAAAGCTGGCTGGCCGGGACTTTTCTAAAACTCACACAAATTAACACGGCTTCACAGAAACTTAATCTTGGTAATCACCTGGATCGTTAAGATCTCCGTTTATGCAGAATCAAAAGAGTCGGCCAAATTAGTCGTCGACTGAGATGTTTGGTTTTTCTGGGAACGATGATTTGAGTACGTTCGATGCACAAATAGGTAATGTTCTCGATTCACTGTACTTATGTCGCTGAGAATAAGCGGACTGTACCAACAAAATCTAATTTCAATAAACGCACGTCTGCAACGTTCGAGAGAAAATTTGGTTATGACCAGATCATTCGATTCACCATGAGGTTGGTAACCGCTGCTTGTGTGTATGTATGTATGCAAGCTTGAATCGTCGTGCGTGTGAGCAGTGCGATCTCGAATGTTCCGAACTATGCTGCCTTTTGTCTGCGTTATCTGATGAGCGACAAAGAGGATAGGGCAAGGAAAGGAAGATAAAAAAAGAATGTTCTCTTAAGAAGAAACACTGCTTGCTTAAAGCTGTTTGCTGAAAGGCTGGATACTACAACTGACAAGCGGACAAACTCACAAACAGAATTAAATTTTCATTTTGGGAAGAAGAAGAAAATCTGGCTCTAACTTTTGAACGGAGCATCGGATTTTATCATATGACCCCTCATTCGTCGGATATTTTCAATAGGAAAACAACTAAAATAATGCGTGGGGGCATTTATCCCCACCGGCCCCAACAGCTCAAAAATTCGAAAGTTTCACTTTTTTACTTTATCCGCTCTCTCTTCCAATCCAATTGATTTTCTGAAAGTCTTGGTATGCAATCATGTTAGTTTTTGCGATACCTTTCGATTGGTGTATTATGATCGGACCATCACAGCAGATTTTCATTTCTTCGTGTATATATAGTGGTCGCCTTCGCACACTCTCCTTGTGCGCTTCGTCACTACATGGACCTCCGTCCATAGTGATATATGCGAAGAAATAGACTCCAACCCATGGGGCTTCGCATATAAACTCGTCGCAAAACGGCTTCGGGTATTTAGTAGGCCATTGCCAACATGCCCAGTCGGCCTAAAAATGATAGTTTAAACACTATTCCCAGAGCAATAGAGTATGGCGCGAACCTCACAGATCGTGAATACTGCGAGCGTAAAGCTCACAAGCACCGAAAAAGTCCTCCGGGTATTGAAGACAATACTGGACGACAAGGCACTGGGACCAGATGGCATCCCTAATAAAGTCCTTAAAATTGCCATAAAGGCAAACACAAAGGAGTATGTTGACATGTATAACGCATGCTTAACAGAAGGTGTGTTCCCTAGTCGCTGGAAAATACAGCGGCTGGTACTCATACCAAAGGGGTACAAGCCGGCGGAGGAGCCTTCTTCATATAGGCCACTTCATATAGGCCATGCTAGATACGGTGGGTAAAATTCTCGAATGAATAATCCACTCCCGGCTAGAAGGTGCCTTTGCTGAAACCAACGGCCTCTCAGAGATGCAGTTTGGTTTTCGGAAGAGACTATCTACAATTGACGCCGTCGGTAAACTGTGCGACATCGCAGATGGTGGTTGAAAGGTGGAAAAGGTGGTTGAACGGCACCAAGCAGTACCGCTGGATGTTATTGTTCCAACGTATATACAGAGAGTAATAGCGAGCTACTTCGAAGGCCGCCTGCTCCTGTACGAAGCTGATTCTGGGCAATCGATCCACAGGGTCAGCGGGAGAGTCCCACAAGGATCAGTCCTAGGCCCCTTGTTGTGGAAAGCGATGTACTGAGATCCTTTGTAGGATAGCTTGTCTTTTGGCTAAAATTGATTTCGGCCCAAGAGTAGGCAACAGAAATTGGCCAGAAAGATTTTGGACGGAGATAAGTCTCTTGAGCCAAAATTCCCGCATTTCACCAAATTGGCGAGCAGGTCGTACTCAAAGGCCCGACCCGAAGTGAATTTTGTTTAGAATCATTCCAAAATCACCAGTGGATCAATTTAGAAGGGAGTTGAGTGCAGTGAACATTAAAAATTTATAAATCCAAAAATCCAAAATAACCGGCAGTTGCCGTCACCATTGTTAAAAAAAAAAAAGTACTAAAGTGCCAGCCCCTAGAGGGTAAGTTTTTTTGTAGAGAAAGTGAAGAAAGGGCGGCTGAACGCCTTAATGTTTTAGGTGGCACCCAGTTATATAACCCCGGTCCGCCAAAAGCCAGGCTTGGGCTTAAAAAGCGTTTGCACAACAAAGGGCCAAAAGGAAGAAAATTATACACCTGCAACCTCCAACCAATCCGGCAGCAGCTTCCAAGATCCCGCAGCAACAACCTAGCGCAACATATTTTGATTATCTACATATTTCTTGATAATTTTTACATCCAAGTTCACATGTTGTAGAATAGCCAAGTAGTCAACACATTTAAGCTAGGGATAAGGTTTCCGAAAACAAACAAAGAAAACAACAAACAACGAAGAAAACTAGTCCCAGTAAACCCCTGAATTAACCAATTAAACGTAAAACAATTTAAAAAGAAAAGCAACCGAATTTTACGCGGCATGTAAAGCCGCTAGAAGAAGCAGTAGCAGCAGCAGCGGCTTAGATTAAGTAGTTGTAAGAGAATAGCCTTTTAAGTAGTCCCCTCTCCCACATCTTAACTGCCAAATTGTGGCATAAGCTGGACTTAGAGCAAATAGCTGAGTACCGCTTTAGGTTGAGTGAGCAAGTTAAAATGAGAGCGGCATATTTAGCTCTCTCTCTTCTCTCTCTTTCGTAATGTAGTTGAGGTTCTCTTTCATAGGCACTTCGATAAGCGCTTCATCGAGGGATGCATGTAAAGTAAGTCAATTGCCATATAAGAATTTCAACTATCTTTTTTTAAATCAAACAAGAAAGGAAGCTAGCTTCGGCAAGCCGAAGCTTATATACCCTTGCAGATCATTCTATTAATTTACAAATCGCAAAAATGTTAAATTTCCTGTTATTATACCCGTTACTCGTAGAGTAAAAGGGTATATTGTATTCGTGCAAAAGTATGTAACAGCTAGAAGGAAGCGTTTCCGACCCCATAAAGTATATATATTCTTGATCAGGATCACTAGCCGAGTCGATCTAGCCATGTCCGTCTGTCCGTCTGTCCGTCTGTCTGTCTGTCTGTCTGTCCGTCTGTCCGTATGAACGCTGAGATCTCGGAAACTATAAAAGCTAGAAGATTGGCATTTTGCATGCAGATTCTAAGAGTTCCTGCAGCGCAAGTTTGTTTAAAAAAGGTGCCACGCCCCCTCTAACGCCCACAATCGCTTATATACGATTTTAAAAATTTCAATATTTCGGAAAAGTAAAAATGAAAATGTATTGTGTTTATCAATACCTATCGAAATGTAGAAGAAATTTTTCAAATCGGACCATTCGTTAAAAAGTTATGCGTGTTCAAAGTTTCTATCTCCATCTCCCTCGCACTCCCTTTACCTGAGTAACGGGTATCTGATTGTCGGGGCACCCGACTATAGCGTTCTCTCTTGTTTCACATTAATTTTTTGATCGTTTCTGTGGCAGCTATATGATGTAGTAGTTCGATCTTTTTAAAATTAAAATCGAAATTCGGACATATTTCAAAATAGTCATATCCCAGAGTAGAAGGGAATGTAATAAAAATCGACAAAGCTATAATTTTTTTCCTATTAATTTCCATTTAATTTTTCGACCGTTCCTATGGCAGCTATATGATATAGTGATCCGATTTTGTAAATATTTAATTCGAAATTCAGAAATATATAAAAAATAACATTCCTAAGAGAAGAAGGTAAAATGTCAAAAAACACCGAAGTTATAATTTTTTTCCCATTATTTTTCCGAATCACTATCACCGACCCTGGAATGGTCGCTGCCATCCCGACACTGAACGCCGACGAGCCCAAGGGAGCTTTGCCGATGCCATGGAGTTTGGAGAAATGTAGAGAGAGAGATTGAAGACTTCGAGGTTGAGACAAATATCTCTGACAAAGAGACTTTGATGATTTAGTGCGGAGAGTGAGAGAGCGGAGACTTTGCACCGAACTTTGGACTCTGCCGTGAACTTTGGACCACGAGGACAAGTTCCACGGACTTTTTTCCCTATGCTGGGCCCTCCCTGTACCAAACACTTTTTTACGTGCTCCTCTGTCTGCGCGGGGATACTGGCGATTATGTCCGTCGTTCTTCTGGAGTTCGTCTTGGGTGCAAGTTGTTTGGTACTGGCGTTTGTCCTTCCAAGAATTACCAGCCGCGCGCTGGGCTTATGGAGATTTTCACTCACTTCTCCTTTTTTCCGCGATCGGTCCGTTCACTGCTGCACTCCCAAACTTAATGACCTGCTGCTCCTGTGACCTAGTTTCGCACCTGTGACCTGGCTGCAGTCGACGTCGGTGTCGGCAGCATTTGGCGCTGGCAGAGCTTTACTCTCCGGTGGCTGCGATCGGTTGGATTCGAGCCGCTCAGTTGCGTTCGATGGCTCTCGCTCTCGGCCGTTTCATGCTGCAGTCGGCGTCGGCGTCGGCGTCGGCAGCCTTTGGCGCTGGCAGAACTTTGCTTTCAGGTGACTTGATTCAAGCCGCTCAATTGCGTTCGATGACGCTCTCGCTCTCGGCCGTTTGATGCTGCAGTCGACGTAGAGCTTTGCTTTCAGGTGGCTTGATTCAAGCCGCTCTCGGGCGTTTGATGACGTTGGTCGCAGCATTTATTGCGCTCATTGGTTCGATGATTGGCTTTGGCCGCGCTCTGTTACGTCCGATGGTTTAGCGAGGGTGGGTTTTAAACTAATTAGCAATACTTTGGCCTTCGTGGCTGGGATTTATGGGGTTAATATTTACATTATCTTACATGGCTACAAATATGTGGGTTACATGGCTACAAATAGGTCTCTTGTGAGAGCCGTTTTACGACTCTTCACTTCGACTTCTTTGACTTCTTTGAGGTTGACAGTGACGTGGTGTGGGGAAATGCTGATTTGAAACTTGGCCCCGCGTATGCGTCTAGCGATGCGTCCCCGAGGGATCGTGGAAGCCGATCCGTTGTTGCCGCGCTGTGGCTATCGGGTCTTTCTTGCCCCGGGACATCTCTTCGGCGGGTGCCGGTTCGGAAAGCTTCGGTTCCGGTTGTGGGTCTGTCTTGCCACTGGTCGTGGGTCGGTTGTATTTGGACTGGTCCAATGACGAGAGGTTTTCGTCGGGCCATTGCCGTTGGCGACAGGGTTCTTCCACTGGGGAGGTCCGACTTGGGAGTTGTCGTGGTTGTCCGAGCCGTGGGAGTTACTGGAGCGGTCCTTGTTGGAGACAGGGTCCTCTGGTTTCGACAGTCACCGGGGTTGGCTCTCCATTCCCTATGGACAGGTCCAGAGGTGGTGGTGTGGTGTGGTCTTCGGGTCCTCGTGGTCCGGCCCGGGATTCGTCGCAGTTGTCGGAGCTGCTGGTGCTGCTGGGGCTACTGTTGCTGACGGAACTACTCGAGCTGCGGTCCTCGGGCTCCTGTGGGTCTTCCTGCGATCCATGAGTGCCGTTGGATAGGCCGAAGCTGCTAGCGCTGCTGTCCTCGGGCTCCTGTGGGTCGTTCTGCGATCCATGAGTGCCGTTGGATAGGCCGGAGTTGCTAGAGTTACAGTCCTGTGACCGAGGAAGTAGAGGAGGTCTCATATGCAAGTATTTCTTTAGAAAATGCTGGAATGAAGTTTGCGAAACAAACGACTGTGTTGCTTGGAATACAAAGTATAAATAATCATTTTATTATGACAAAGTATGTACGAGTCCAATGTATCAGTGTACCCGAGTTTTTGCATGCTGGAAATCCTTATTGATGTCCATCATCTGTGTTGTTTCCCTGTGGCTGGTGAGAGGGGCATGTTAACTCCTCCCCCCAGTCCGAAGAGAAGGCCATAAAGGGGTAATGCCCGGATCGGAGAAAGGCGGCTCGGCGATGCGTTGTTGGTGTACGCCACGAACTCCGACGATAATTTGAATTTAACAATTTGTTAAACATGAGTGTCGTGTTAAAAAAAATGTGTTCATCTAATTCTAGCGTTACATTTTGTTTACATATTATCTGTTTTATGTTGTATTTGTTCCTTATTGAATATCAACTACGTTGTGTACATTGGTTGGCTTTTACTTGTTTGATTTTGTTTCGTAGGACTTCTAAAGATACTTCCATGGTTTGGCGATTATTCAAGAACGATTCAAGAACTACTGGTCGAATTACGTTAAAAATTATGTATTGGTGTTAGTATTTGTTGCTGGTGATCCAATGTTCGTAAATTTCTTAACTGTCTTTCTAATTTTATGTTTGTGTAACCTTTTACGTTTACGTTGTTACTTTGTGTAGTGAAAATCTCGGTGTCGTCTTGTTCCTACGGTTTTCTTTTTTATTGGGTTGGCAAGAAAGTCATGTCATTTTTATACCCTTGCAGAGGGTATTATGATTTCAGTCAGAAGTTTGCAACGCAGTGAAGGAGACGTTTCCGACCCCATAAAGTATATATATTCTTGATCAGCATCACTAGACGAGTCGATCTAGCCATGTCCGTCTGTCCGTCTGTCTGTTTCTACGCAAACTAGTCTCTCAGTTTTTAAGCTATCGGGATGAAACTTTCCCAAAAGCCTTCTTACTATTGCAGGTAGTATATAAGTCGGAACCGACCGGATCGGACAACTATATCCTATAGCTCCCATAGGAAGGATCGGAAAAAAAACGTTAAAAAAATTCTAGCTTCGGTGTTTTTTGAAGAATTACCTTCTAATCTGTTTTTGGGATGCCTGTCATATTTAGCTTTAGCACATGTTTTGCAGTTAGCGACGATTTCGCTAGCTAGCTTGGCCATTTTCGGGAAGTAGTACTCGGAGAGTACCTGCTTTAATTTCTTGGGCCGACCTGTGTTCAGTGGACAGACGGACATGGCTAAGATCGACTCGTCTAGTGATGCTGATCAAGAATATATATACTTTATGGGGTCGGAAACGTCTCCTTCACTGCGTTGCAAACTTCTGACTGAAATCATAATACCCTCTGCAAGGGTATAAAAATGACATGACTTTCTTGCCAACCCAATAAAAAAGAAAACCGTAGGAACAAGACATTACCGAGATTTTCACTACACAAAGTAACAACGTAAACGTAAAAGGTTACACAAACATAAAATTAGAAGACAGATTAAGAAATTTACGGACATTGGATCACCGAAAGCAACAAATACTAACACCAATACATAATTTTTAACGTAATTCGACCAGTAGTTCTTGAATCGTTCTTGAATAATCGCCAAACCATGGAAGTATCTTTAGAAGTCCTACGAAACAAAATCAAATAGTAAAAGCCAAGCAATGTACCGAACGTAGTTGATATTCAATAAGGAACAAATACAACATAAAACAGATAATATGTAAACAAAATGTAACGCTAGAATTAGATGAACACATTTTTTTAACTCGACACTCATGTTTAACAAATTGTTAAATTCAAATTATCGTCGGAGTTCTTATTTTCAGCCGCCTTTCTCCGATCCGGGCATTACCCTTTATGGCCTTCTCTTCGGACTGGGGGAGGATTAACATGCCCCTCTCACCAGCCACAGGGAAACAACACAGATGATGGACATCAATAAGGATTTCCAGCGGAAAACTCGCTCATTTTACTGATACATGGACTCGTACATACTTTGTCATAATAAAATGATTATTTATACTTTGTATTCCAAGCAACACAGTCGTTTGTTTCGCAAACTTCATTCCAGCATTTCTAAAGAAATACTTGCATATGAGACCTCCTCCTACTTCCTCGGTCACCGTTGTACTCTAGCAACTCCGGCTATCCAACGGCACTCATGGATCGCAGAACGACCCACAGGAGCCCGAGGACAGCAGCTAGCGGCTTCGGCCTATCCAACGGCACTCATGGATCGCAGGAAGACCACAGGAGCCCGAGGACCGCAGCTCGAGTAGTTCCGTGTGCAACAGTAGCCCCAGCAGCACCAGCAGCTCCGACAACTGCGACGGATCCCGGGCCGGACCACGAGGACCCGAAGACCACACCACACCACCACCTCTGGACCTGTCCATAGGGAATGGAGAGCCAACCCCGGTGACTGTCGAAACCAGGGGACCCTGTCTCCAACAGGACCGCTCCAGTAACTCCCACGGCTCGGACAACCACGACAACTCCCAAGTCGGACCCCTCCCCAGTGGAAGAACCCTGTCGCCAGCCCGACGAAAGCCTCTCGTCGTTGGACCAGTCCAAATACAGCCGACCCACGACCAGTGGCAACAGACCCAGACCGGAACCGAAGCTTTCGAACCGGCACCCGCCGAAGAGATGTCCCGGGGGAAAGACCCGATACAGCGCGGCAACAGCGGATCGGCTTCCACGATCCTCGGGGACGCATCGCTAGACGCATACGCGGGGCCAAGTTTCAAATCAGCATTTCCCACACCACGTCACTGTCAACCTCAAAGAGAAGTCAAAAGGGAAGTCGAAATGAAGAGTCGTAAAACGGCTCTCACAAGAGACCTGTTTGTAACCATGTAACCCACATATTTGTAGCCATGTAAGATAATGTAAATATTAACCCCATAAATCAGGCCAAAGTATTGCTAATTATTTAAAACCCACCTCGCTAAACCATCGGACGTAACAGACGCGGCAAAGCCAATCATCGAACCAATGAGCGCAATAAATGCTGCGACCAACGTCATCAAACGCCCGAGAGCGGCTTGAATCAAGCCACCTGAAAGCAAAGCTCACGTCGACTGCAGCATCAAACGGCCGAGAGCGAGAGCGTCATCGAACGCAATTGAGCGGCTTGAATCAAGTCACCTGAAAGCAAAGTTCTGCCAGCGCCAAAGGCTGCCGACGCCGACGCCGACGCCGACTGCAGCATGAAACGGCCGAGAGCGAGCCATCGAACGCAGCTGAGCGGCTCGAATCCAGCCGATCGCAGCCACCGGAGAGTAAAGCGCTGCCAGCGCCAAATGCTGCCGACACCGACGTCGACTGCAGCCAGGTCAAGTGCGAAACTAGGTCACGGCAAGGTCATTAAGTTTGGGAGTGCAGCAGTGAACGGACCGATCCCGGAAAAAAGGAGAAGTGAGTGAAAATCTCCATAAGCCCAGCGCGCGGCTAGTAATTCTTGGAAGGACAAACGCCAGTACCAAACAACTTGCACCCAAGACGAACTCCAGAAGAACGACGGACATAATCGCCAGTATCCCCGCGCAGACAAGAGGAGCACGTAAAAAGTGTTGGTACAGGGAGGGCCCAGCATAGGGAAAAAGTCCGTGGAACTTGTCCTCGTGGTCCAAAGTTCACGGCAGAGTCCAAAGTTCGGTGCAAAGTCTCCGCTCTCTCACTCTCACTAAATCATCAAAGTCTCTTTGTCAGAGATATTTGTCTCAACCTCGAAGTCTTCAATCTCTCTCTACATTTCTCCAAACTCCATGGCATCAGCCAAAACGCCTTGGGCTCGTCGGCGTTCAGTGTCGGGATGGCAGCAGCCATTCCAGGGTCGGTGATGAGCGTTCGGAAAAATAATGGGAAAAAAAATTATAACTTCGGTGTTTTTTGACATTTACCACTTCTTCTCTTAGGAATGTTATTTTTTATATATTTCACAATTTCGAACCAAATATTTACAAAATCGGATCACTATATCATATAGCTGCCATAAAGTGTCGAAAAATTAAATGGAAATTAATAGGAAAAAAATTATAGCTTTGTCGATTTTTATTACATTCCTTCTACTCTGGGATACTATTTTGAAATATGTCCGAATTTCGATTTTAATTTTAAAAAGATCGAACTACTACATCATAGTTCCACAGAAACGATCAAAAAATTAATGTGAAACAGAGAGAACGCTATAGTCGGGTTGGTGTCCCGACTATCTAATACCCGTCACTCAGCTAAAGGGAGTGCGAACGCTGTACTCGGGTTGGTGTCCCGACTATCTATTGGGGCTAAAGGGAGTGCGAGGGAGATAGATATATAAACAATTTTGATTGCGTATAACTTTTTAATGAATGGTCCGATTTGAAAAAATGTCTTCTACATTTCGATAGGTATTAATAAACACTATAAAATGGCGTTTATATATTTTTAAAATCTTAAAAGATGTGGCCTCCAGACACATTTGAAAATCGTTTATGGCGATTGTGGGCGTTAGGGGGAGCGTGGCACCTCGATGAAACAAACTTGCGCTGCGTAGGAAGCCCACAGAATATGTGTGTGAAATACTCAACCTTCTAGCTTTTATAGTTTCCGAGATCTCAGCGTTCATACAGACAGACGGACGGACAGACAGACAGACGGACAGACAGACGGACAGACGGACATGGCTAGATCGACTCGGCTAGTGATCCTGATCAAGAATATATATACTTTATGGGGCCGGAAACGCTTCCTTCTCCTGTTACATACTTTTGCACGAATACAATATACCCTTTTACTCTACGAGTAACAGGTATAATTAATAGGAAATTTAACATTTTTGCGATTTGTAAATTAATAGAATGATCTGCAAGGGTATATAAGCTTCGGCTTGCCGAAGCTAGCTTCCTTTCTTGTTTGATTTAAAAAAAGATAGTTGAAATTCTTATATGGCAATTGACTTACTTTACATGCATCTCTCGATGAAGCGCTTCTTGAAGTGCCTGTGAAAGAAAACCTCAACTACATTACGAAAGAGAGATATGAGAGAGAGCTAAATATGCCGCCCTCATTTTGACTTGCTCACTCAACCTAAAGCGGTACTCAGCTATTTGCTCTAAGTCCAGCTTATGCCGCAATTTGACAGTTAAGATGTGAGAGAGGGGACTACTTAAAAGGGAAAATGACATAAGGGACTGCTCTAATGCATAATTCTCAGGCTAATGAACTTCGCTCTTAAATATTGGCTTTTGACTATTCTCTTACAACTACTTAATCTAAACTGCTGCTGCTGCTACTGCTTCTTCTAGCGGCTTTACATGCCGCATAAAATTCGGTTGCTTTTCTTTTTAAATTGTTTTACGTTTAATTGGTTAATTCAGGGGTTTACTGGGACTAGTTTTCTTCGTTGTTTGTTGTTTTCTTTGTTTGTTTTCGGAAACCTTATCCCTAGCTTAAATGTGTTGACTACTTGGCTATTCTACAACATGTGAACGTGGATGTAAAAATTATCAAAAAATATGTAGACAATCAAAATATGTTGCGCTAGGTTATTGCTGCGGGATCTCGGAAGCTGCTACCGGTTTGGTTGGAGGTTGCAGGTGAATAATTTTCTTCCTGTTTGGCACTTTGTTGTGCAAACGCTTCTTTAAGCTCAAGCCTGGCTTTTGGCGGACCGGGGTTATATAACTGGGTGCCACATGAAACATTAAGGCGTTCAGCCGCCGTTTCTTCACTTTCTCTACAAAAAAACTTACCCTCTAGGGGCTGGCACTTTAGCACTTTTTTTTTTAAAACAATGGTGACGGCAACTGCCGGATATTTTGGATTTTGGATTTATAAACTTTTAATGTTCACTGCACTTAACTCCCTTCTATATTGTTCCACTGGTGATTTTGGAATGATTCTAAACAAAATTGACTTCGGGTCGGGACCCTGAGTACGACCTCGCTCGCCAATTTGGTGAAATTTGGGAATTTTGGCTCAAGAGACTTATCTCCGTCCATAATCGTTCTGGCCAATTTATGTTGCCTACTTTTGGGCCGGAATCAATTTTA
>JBAMCF010000781.1:0-24401 GCA_037075285.1 Drosophila lutescens | reverse complement strand
GTAGAACGCCGCTGTCATCTATGTAGGGCATCAGCCCTCGAATGTCGCTTCCATTGGCGACGGCCTTGCAGTTCTCTGTCGCCCGCATCTCATCGGGAAATGAATCTCGTTGCGCCTGTCTGACCAACAGGTTCTCTGCCGCATCGCACTCTGCTGCGGTAAGTCCGTATTCCTCGAGCTCGCTTCTTTGTCTACGACACCTGCGCGTAAACCTCAAGACCCAGGCTGTAGTCCTAAGTAGCCGATTGTAGCTCGAGAATTTCTGAAATGAAATACAAAAGTCGTTTGCGGCGACCAACGCAAACTCACTTGAGACTTCCTCGACGTCGATTATATCCAGATCTCGTTGAACTCCAGATTCAGGCTGTGGCCAGCTACCCGCTGGCTGCCTCAAAAACGCCGGTCCGCCTAGCCACCGTGACTGCTGACTGAGGTCCACGTGGCATTGCGAACGCGTTGCATCATCCGCCGCATTGTCGGCAGTTGGCACCCATCTCCATTGGGTTACCTTCGTCGACTCCAAGATTTCGGCCACACGATTACCGACAAACTGTTTGTAACGGCGATGTGTGCTGCCGATCCATCGAAGCACCGTCTTGGAGTCCGACCATAGCACAATATCATTGATGGCCACGCTGTGTTCCAGTCTGACAGCGTCCATCAGTCTTGTTCCAAGAACTGCTGCCTGCAGCTCCAGCCGTGGGATTGACATTGTTCGCATCGGGGCGCACTTTGTTTTGGCACATACAAAGCTCACTAGCACGTCGTCGTCCTCATAAGTGACTCTCCAGTAGGCCACTGCCGCAAAGGCTGATTGACTGGCATCCACGAAGACGTGCAACTCTATTCCCCGTACAAGTCCGCGCCCAAAATAATGGCGAGGACATCGGAACTGTCCCACGGCGTCCATCTCTTTACGCCAATTCACAATGGCTTTGTTGATCTCATCCGGTAGTGGTTCATCCCACTGCACTTTCTGCCTCCAGATCTCTCGCAACAGCAACTTGGCTGTTATCATGAGACAGCAAAGAAATCCCAGAGGATCAAACGTTGACATAACCAAGCTCAAAAACTCCCTCTTGGTAGGGACTCGTTCTCCGTTTACTACGCTGCTCGGAGTTCGATGATACTTCAAGTTAAACTTGAAGTAATCCGTGGCTGCCTGCCAATACATTCCCAGAATTTTCTGTTCAGACTCACCCCATCCGACGCACCTCACGTGTCCTGGTGGACCCAATGCTGTCTCCACAACGGGTGAACTGGATAAAAACTGGCATAACTCAAATCCAGCGTTCGCATGTATCTCCTTCACTCGGGTAGATACGCTGATGGCTTCGCTCTCGGTAGCAAAGCTGTCCACATAGTCATCCACATAATGACAGTCGATGATGGCCTTGACTGCTCTCGGATCCGAATGCTCAAACTGTTTGGCATTCACAGTCTTCACGTAATGCGCAGCACTTGGTGAGCAGGCTGCTCCGAAGGTCATCACGATCATCTCGTAGACATCAGGATCCCTGTTGTCGTTGCCATCTCTCCACAGGAAGCGTTGGGAAAGTCTATCCTCGGGTCGGATCAGAACTTGGTGGAACATTTCCTTGATGTCCCCACAAACTCCAACAGCTCCTTCTCTAAAGTGAAAGAGTACGGCTGGCAACGGTTTGAAATGTTGCGGTCCTTTGTCCAGCGCCGAGTTTAGCGATGTTCCTTTAGCCTTGGCTGCAGCGTCGAAAACCAATCGAATCTTGCCTGGCTTATTCGGGTTTTCGACTCCAAAGTGAGGCAAATACCATAGCCTGTCGCTTTCTACCGCGACCTCGTTGGGCTCCAATCGTCGAGCGTATCCTTTAGTCACGTAATCCTTGATGATCCTGCTGTAGGCCTGCGCGAACTGACCGTTCCGCTTCATCTTCTTCTCGACATTGACCAACCGCTTGTACGCCATGTCATAGCTTGGTGGCAGCACAATGTGGTCGTCCTTCCATAGTAAACCTGTCTGGTAACGTGGGCCCACTTTCATCGTCGTGTCTTCGAGTATCCTTTGTGCCCGCACATCATCGCTGCCTGCGACTGGTGGCGCGAGCTTCACGCCAAAGTTCTCAATATCGAAGTAGTCTTCCACCATCCTCTGAACAGTGTCATCCGTTGGCACGGTTAAAAGGCAAGACATCGGTGATGGCGAAATTGATTGTCCACATACGGGCCCAAAGACAACCCAGCCCAGCTCGGTTGCGGCCGCATACGGTCCCTGTCTGGCAAACCGTCGCGTTCGTAGTGGCAATCCCAAGTGTCCGTGATCAAGCCCAATCAGCAACTTTGGCACCACGTTGCTGTAGGGTCTCATTGGCAGTCGTGCGTCCTTATGCACGCCTTGAACATCTCGTCGGTGTAGGGTCTGCATAGGCAAGCTCAGGTCCGGAACGGAATACACGCTTCGCAACGCATGGCGAACTTGCTTGCCCAATCCACTGATTTGCAGACTCACGACGTTGGTAGGCTGTCTGGTTGCTCTACCTCCAAACCACTGTATATTAAGTTGTCGACGCTCACCTTGAACCCCAAGGTCTCTCCGTAGCTCGTCGTCGATCATCGTTACGGACGATCCCTCATCCAGGAGTGCGTACGTATCCACTCGTCGACCAGCCCCGTACAGTGTGACTGGTAATATACGGAACAGTAGACGGCCTCCTTCTGCGTCGACACAGCTTAAATTCCTCTCCACGGGCGCCTCCGCTGGCTGCGGAGTTCCTCCGTTCTGGGTACGCCTGGAAACTGCTGACTGCTGGTTTCCCTCGTTGTACCTTCTATCGCTGCCTTGTTGCGGCGATCTTCTGCGTTGGCTGTCCGCCTGATGCAGCATGCTGTGATGCCTCTGCCGGCATCCATTAAATTGACACTCACCATGCGAGTTGCAGGATCTAGTCATGTGACCACTTTGTAGGCAAGTAAAGCATAATCGATGCCTTCTCACATATCTCCACCTGTCCGGCGCCGAAGCTCCAATGAATTCTCTGCAATCCCTGACTGCATGTTGTCCTCCACAAATTGGACAACTTCTGGGGCGACCCTGTTGATCGCCTTGGTTATGGTCGATGCTTGCGTGCAGCAATCGACGCCTCGGTTCTCTCCCTTCGACGTCCACGATAGTACACACTACATTCGCGTACTCCGTCAACCAAGTACTGAAATGCACAATGGTTGGGAAAGGTGTAATCGTCGCAGCATGCCTTGCCCACTCCACACGCTTGCTGGTAGGGAGCTTGGCCACAAGGTCTTGCATTAGTGTTGGATTCCCCAAATGCTGATCTGCCCTCGCTGACTGCAAGAAGGCTGTGAGGTTACTCACACGGGTTGCGAAGGGTACAATCTTCGCCAGGTTGTGCTCCGAAATGGGAGGCACCTCTCGAATACCACTCAGCTGGCTGCGAATAAGTTGCTCCGGTCGGCCATACCTAAAGCGCAGCTGCTCTACCACAGCGCTGACATTCCTTGGATGGATCAGGAGAGATTTGACGGTCTCACGTGCCTCATCCTTCAGCGCCTTCAGCAAGCGTTGGTTGTTCTCCAAATCCGTGCAGTTGTACACTTGAGTTGTCTCGGTAAACGCACAATAGAAGATCGGCCAGTCCTCTGGCTGACCACCAAATTCTGGCAGATCAGGAAGCTTGCGTGGCATGTAGTTCCCATTGTTCCCGTGCGGCGTCATCCAGGATCCAGCTATTGACGTCGGCGTCATGATGTTCTGGATGCTCACACCCGGCGGTGCAAACCCATGCGCTGCCTGCGCCGTACTTGTTGCACAATATGGGGGATGATGGCTGCTACTTGCTAGCAGTGCTGGCCCGCTCCAAGATGGCGGCGCCACATGTGCTGTACTGCTCGTACCGACCCCGTTATGTGGGATCCCGTTACTGCTCGCCAAAGATGGCGGCTCGATCCAAGATGGCGGCGGCCCTGTCGCGGCGTTACCCACGCCGCCTTCGCGGACGGTTATTGAATCGCTAGCACTAAAGTTCTTGTGAGCTCTTACATTTTCCAGCTCCCTCTCCAACGATGCGATTCTCTCCAAGAGATCCAACACTGGAGGTGGCCGGATCTGTCCTGGTACAGTGCCTCCAGCCGTGGTAACAACATTTCCAGGCTGGGAAGCTGTCACGGTGATCGCAGTGGTCTGGCTAGGAATCTGCGGCGCCGTTGTAGCTACTACTTTCTTCTTCACCGGCTTATTTCCCGCGCCACTGCTCCCGGGTGTCTGACCCGCACTCGTTGATACAGGAGTGACCTGCTCCTCGTTCAACCGGTTACTTCGTCTGGGGGAATGCTGCATTCTGCCCAGGAACTTAACCAAATCCTTACGCTGTCCGCGTTCCGACGCTGCCCGCGTCTTTCTCCGCGCTGCCTGCGCCTTACGCTGTCCGCGTGTCTCTGCGCTGTCCGCGCCTTGCAGTCGACTTCTAGGACTGCGAATAAAAGACCATGTCGCTGGCCCCACGGAGTTGCCTTTAACGGCCGATTTCCACCCCGCGAGTAGAAAGGTTACTTCAGGCTGACTGCCGTTGTAATGCCGTTTTATTCTGGAAATATTCACTTAGAACATAACCTACCACAATTCTGTTAACTAATCTTACCGCAGTATGTCCTCCTTAATTCACCACGCGACAATCAATGCGGAAGCTTAAAATCATAGCGCCAAACATGGCCGCTCAAATATGACCGTTCAGCGGTCGAGATCAAATCCATACGTTTTTCTCGATATATACTAAACTTAATCTTAAGACCTATCGGATGAACTATCGTCCGTCGACATTCTTATTTTGATCAAGTCAGCAAAATCACAACGTTAGAGGAGCAACAGTCAACCAGCAGCAAAACCTATGAAACCATAAGCTCGTCGTGTACCCTGCCACTATCAAAATATCAATATCGGTATATCGATGATATTTTCTATTTTTTCTAAATATTTAAATTTTAATAGAAGAGGACATCAATTAACAAACAAGATATGAAGAAATTCAAGGAATCAAAAAATTGTTTCAAATCAATTTAACATTTTTTATTGAATACAAGAATGCTGAAATGAAAGCTTAGGTTAAAAAGCTTAAAAAGATTATAAAAAAACTTCCTTAGTATCCAAAAAATGTGTTTCGGGTTTTTCTTCAAGCATCTCGGTTAAGGTGGGTCGATTTGGGAGCCCAAAAATCGTATAGGGGGAACGTAATCTTTAAAGGATTTTAAGCAATACTGGCGATCATACTTATGGTCCAAAATGCTTGCTACATAAGGAACAGGTCGCCAACATCCGGTTTGATTGGCTAAACACCTTATGAAGCATGGTATGGGAAAATACCTAATGTTTTGGGAATGCGAACATTTGGCTATATAGCTGTCGCCTTAGATAAAACTCGGCACAGCAAGCTCCAAGCGAAAGGAAGGGTATATAAGCTGGTAGGATACTCGCTGGTTTTAAAGGCATACAGGCTGTATGATAGGAGGCATAATAAAAAAACGTGATGTTTTATTCGAAGAGGGGACGACTACAAATTTCCCTGTGGATGCCGACGAGCCATCCCATTCTTCCGAAACCACATTCTTGCTGAAAACAGACAAAATGCAGCCAGATCACTTCGAAAAGAAAGATATTTAAGGCGAAGAATTCCAAAGCGCTGAGGAGGCTGATTCCGAGTCGGAGGACTTGCCGACAGGGATCCAGAACGACAATGTGATTCGTGAGGCAGACGGACATCAGACGGAAGTTGTGCGGTGCGTACTGGCAAACCCGACCGTCCGAGAAAAGGAAACAATGTTTTGAGCTTTATGATTACACAAGAGCTTTTGCTTACATACAATGAAGCGATAATTGGCTAGCAGGCTGCTTACTGGAGAGAATCCATGGAAAAGGAATACACTTCACTGGTAAACAAGAGAGAACGCTATAGTCGGGTTGGTGTCCCGACTATCTAATACCCGTCACTCAGCTAAAGGGAGTGCGAACGCTGTACTCGGGTTGGTGTCCCGACTATCTAATAATCGTAACTCAGCTAAAGGGAGTGCGAGGGAGATAGATATATAAACAATTTTGATTGCGTATAACTTTTTAATGAATGGTCCGATTTGATAAATGTCTTCTACATTTCGATAGGTATTAATAAACACTATAAAATTGCGTTTAAAGATGTGGCCTCCAGACACATTTGAAAATCGTTTATGGCGATTGTGGGCGTTGGGGGGGCGTGGCACCTCGATGAAAGAAACTTGCGCTGCGTAGGAAGCCCAAGAATATGTGTGGCTAATCCCAACTTTCTAGCTTTTGTAGTTTCCGAGATCTCAGCGTTCATACAGACAGACAGATGGACAGACTGACGGACGGACAGACGGACATGGCTAGATCGACTCGGCTAGTGATCCTGATAAAGAATATATATACTTTATGTGGTCGGAAACGCTTCCTTCTAGCTGTTACATACTTTTGCACATTACATTTATTTATTTAACCCTCCATCGAGTATTACTATAAAAGAGTAGATGTCGATTTGCGTCATGTTCCCCCAGCCCAAACCAAAAGACCCAAAATTCTGGAAAAAATTGGGTCTGAATCGTGTGTTAGAGGAGGTGTCCACTAAGAAAGGATTTTTTAAAATTCGGCTCCTAAGGACTCCCAGGACTCTCGAAAAATGCGAAATTGCTTGATTAAAACATCAACCATTCCCACAGTTTTCAACCAAACAAGTTGATATTTTCATTTTAAGCTTTATTTGTGGAAATCTTTGAAAGCCCAGAAGATGGACGTTGATGCACTACGAGCAGTACAAACAAGTGGCCCAACGATACCAAGCACGTGCTTGTTACGCGCGGGACCCTTTATCAATTAGGGCAAAAATGCGAGTTCGCGAGGAAAATACATGAAACAAATACTACAAATACTACAAATACTACAACTAAGATTGAAGCAAATGAGATAAAATTGTAGTTTTTAATACGGGGATAGATGTTGAAGTGCAAATTAAATGATAAAGATTGTTATAATTTTTACATAGAACAAGAAAGGGCTCATGCTGAGTAAAATTTGATGTACATCGAGGCAAATTAAGAGGGTAATAATTTCGTGTTAGTCTAGCGGGAACATTAAAAGTTAAACGGTTTACCAGTTCTACAGAATCAATGTCACCTCTTATAAGATTATGCATAAAAATAGTACCAAGCATTATTCTACGGTTTTCAAGTGTAGGTAAATTAAGCAATAGTAATCTACTCTGGTAGGAAGGAAGCCTTACGTTTTGATCCCAGTTCAAACTACGAAGGGCAAAAGAAGAAATTTTTTTTGCACCGACTCAATACGGTCGATGTGCACTTGATATTGTGGACTCCAAACTGAAGAACAATATTCCAAAATAGGACGGACAAGGGAGGTAAATAATAATCTGGTTGTATAAGGGTCATCAAATTCTTTTGACCAACGCTTTATAAACCCAAAAACACTCATAGCTTTATTGACAGTGGCCATTATGTGGCAATCAAATTTAAGTTTTGGGTCGAGAAGAACACCTAAATCGTTAATTGAATATATACGGTCGAGTGGTGTATTTTGAAGAGAATAACTAATAAACGTAGGAGTACCCCTATAAAAAGTCATAACGTTGCATTTAAGGCAGTTCAGATTTAAAAGGTTGTACTCACACCATCCCTGAAAACAATCAATATCTGACTGTAAGTTGAAACCTGACCCTACATCTTTATATGATAAACAAAGCTTAACATCGTCAGCGTACATTAGTACACGAGAACGTGCTACGATAGAGGGAAGATCGTTAATAAACAAAGTAAACAGCAAAGGGCCTAAGTGACTACCTTGAGGAACTCCAGATGTCACGTTGATCATTTTAGAAACAGCGCTCTTAAATATAACCCTCTGAGTCCTACCATTCAAGTAACTTGAAATCCAAGTTAATAGATTACATGGAAACCCAAGCTGATCTAATTTGAATAAAAGGAGAGAGTGGTTAACAGAGTCAAAGGCCTTACTAAAATCTGTATATATAACGTCTGTCTGCATGTTATTCTTATATCCATTTATTACAATGGATGACAATTCAAGAAGGTTGGTGGTGGTTGATCTTCGCTTAACAAAACCATGCTGACACGGTGATATTAGCGAGGAACATAAATGCTGCAGATGAGAAGTAATAATACGTTCAAATGCTTTAGGAATTGCCGGCAATTTAGAAATGCCTCTATAATTCTGGGCATCCGCCTTCGCACCCTTTTTGTGGAGTGGAATAATGAAAGAGTCCTTCCAGATAGTTGGAAAAACTGATGATGAAATAGACAAATGAAAAAGTTTAAGAATCGGTTTACAAATGGTTGAAGCACAAAACTTAAGCACACTCCCAGGGAGTCCATCAGGACCGGGAGAATACGTTGGCGTTGTTGTTGCTAAATCCTTTAAAAGAGAACTTTCGGTAATTACAGGGGTAAATATACAATTAGCCCTATTTAAGGGGTTAGGGTAGGTAGGGTTTGACCAAGCAGCCGAACTATAAGTAGTTTGGAAAAACTCGGCAAATAAATCCGCAATTTCAAAATCCGACGATGCCTCTTTTGAGTTTAAACGTACCGATGAAGGCAATGCCGAAGACTTACGCTTGGCATTAACGAAGTTATAAATTTACATCGATTTAAATACATGGAATAGCAGTGACTGTTGAGAACATTAAAATCTGAACGAGCCACCACGTATTTCGAAAAGTCAGATGGCTTACCCGATTTTTTATACTTTTTATAAGTGTTTGATTTAAGATTTTCAAGTCTTTGAAGCGCATTGTTAAACCAAGGAGGCCTGTTTAGCTTAGGAGGAAGCCTGTCAGGAACGCATTCGTCAAAAAAAGTGTTTAAAACGCTATAGAAAAGTTCAATTGCACATTCAATATCCATGCAATTGTACAAATCAGTCCAATTATATTGCGAAATCATGTAGTTTAGTTTAGTATAGTCACATTTACGAAAGCATCTCATTTTAGTTTGAGGAACTAAAGGAGAAAGGGTATTAGTACAGGGGAGGCCAATTGTCAATTCCAATGTTGGGTGATACCGGTCTTCAGGTACAACAAGTGCGTCAATTCTAGATACCGTAACTTCATGCGGATCTAAAACAAATACTAGATCTAATTGTCTATTTAATGAATTTCGTATAAAGCTTACTTGCTGTAACGATAATTCTAAAAGGCCATCCACAAAATCATGGGCAGATAAAGGTGTAGCTACAAGTGAGTCAGTGGGAAGAGACCAAGAGATATTAGGGAGATTGAAGTCACCCAAAACAATCAAAAGGTCTCTGTTGGAAAGGAAGGACTGAACAGATTTTATAGCAGACAGATGGTGCTCATAAATTATTAAATCAGAGCCAGGAGGAATATAAGAACAGGTTACAAAAATAGATAAGGATTGAATGGAAACTTTGACACTAACAAATACAATATCGTTAGGGATATGAATGTTAAGTCTCTCCGATGTTAAACTAGAGGTAACGGCAATCAGTACACCACCCCCCCCCTACGCGGGGAGCGATCGGTCCTGTAGGTGTTAAAGTTCATTGACAAAACTTCAGAGTCAGATATCTCTGGTTTCAGCCAAGTCTCCGTAAAAGGAGTCAGCATAAAGCTTTGGTAGCTTCATATTTAGTCCTCTAACATTTTGATAAGCCAAAAATAAACCTGTTAGTTTTTTGGCACAGTGGAAGGCCTGTTATTAGGCACAGTGGAAAGCCGATTATTAGGCACAGTGGGAGGCCTGTTATTTGTTCTCGGTTTATTGGGAACAAATTCTTTAATTACCAAATCATCATTAAGCCAAAAGCTTTCAGAAAGTAGTACATTAAACACATCAGGCGGAGCAAATATTTTAAAAGAAGATATCCTACGGGCGTACGAAAATCGAAATTGTTCAACTTCAATGTCCTCGGATGGGAATTTTTCACGTATGAATTCCAAAACATCCTCAGATTTGGTATCCGGGGTAAATCTAGAAACAAACAATTGCTTCCTATGTGGAACAACTGAAAGTTTCTTACGCCCCCCAGCAGCAGTCTGAACCTCACTCGGCTGGGACCCAGAAGCGGTTCCTACTGTATCTACGGTCAGCACCGACTTCTGTGCCTCAGGTTGGCATCCAGAAACAGGGTCACCTCCGGAACTGGCTGTAACCATAGGCACAGGTGGCTCGCTTACCCCTGTGCCGACAGGAACTGCTGCAGCTACCGAGTTCAATGCTTTATTTTGTTTCACGGTCTTATTAACTGCCCCTGAGCTGGCTTTTTTGCGTTTAGGCGACTGGGTTAATAATAATTTCTTATTATTAAATTGGTCACAAACTAAGTTGAACCCGTCATTAAGCTGTTTAAAAACTCGTGAAAGGTTCAATAGTCCGTCTCGAGTCTGCCTCATAAAGCTGCTCATTTCGACTGTCATTTCCTTGCAGGACTCACATGCCCACATGAGACCGGTATGCATTTCAATGAAGTCTTTAACTCTGCCAGTAAATCCTGCACATTTGACGTGCATGACCGATTCGCAGAGCCAACAGATAATAAAAGAATCTTTAGTTGACATCGGAAGAGAACAACTTTTCTTTGTGCAGATAAGGGCCATTTTATAGGAAAAAAGGTTATTCAAAGAAATAGAAAATAAAATGTGGAAAATATACCTCAAGTAAATTTGGCACTGGGATCAAATTCGCAAAACCGCAAAGACACAAAACAAACGAAAAGTATAAGAGCGCGAGATCGCGAGTTTAATTAAAACAAGAGAGCGCGAGAGAAAAAAGCTTCTATCGACTGAGCGTGGCTTGTGGGGCACCAACAACTATACACACGAACAGTTACAAATGTAAAGCAAGCAAGAGAGAGAGAAATAGAAGTACAGCAAGTTCAGAGAGAGTGAGAGTGGGAGAGTGGAAGAGAGATTACAAGAGTTTTAGCAAGTTTAGAGCGTATAATTTACACTAACAAAGACAAGCGATTAAACAAATCCAAATAGAAATGTTAAAATAACTAGAACAATGCGCCCGTTAATTGGGAGATCTAGTTAAAAACACTTACACAATTGTTAGGCTACGCTTTCTTTATAAACAAACAAAAGACACTCGCAAAAAATCACTGAAAAACACAAATAACTCAGGGCACAAAAGTAAACACAACCGTTCACAAGCGACGCTAAATCGTTTAAAGATGAGCCCCAACCGACTTCCGGTTGGGGCACTTAATTAATTTTTCCGCACCGATTATGCGATCGGATCCGTTTTTGTTTTATTGTATGGAGCTATGCCATACAATCAGTAAGGTATTTTTTTTTTTTTTTTTGGGACCCACGGTTGATTTTATATGATTTTTTTTTAAAGATTGCGGGGGTTTCGGGGGCTTTTTTGGCAGCACGTTGTTTTTGGTTTTTGTATGCTTCGGGAGTTCGCAGCACTTACGAACGAATTCCGAACACAGCTCTCACAAAAACAACGTCAGCAGAGGCAGAGCGAGATAGTAGAGAGCAGAGAGATCAAAATTTGACTATTTGGATACTAGAACGTATTACCTAATTGACGCAATTCTAAGTCAAAGTGTGTAGCCAACCCGTAAAAAGCATAAAAAATTTGAATGTAAGAAACGCAATGACACACACACACATCGACAAATTGGCATGTACATAAGTATGTAATGATTAAATTAGGATAAAATAACAGATCACCTAATGGATGCAATTCTAAATCAAAATGTGTATGTATCCTGTAAAATATTAAGGAGTTTTAGTTTCTGGGCTTTACTCGAAATCTGTAAAAAAAATTACAGAAACTATTGAGATATACGTATACATACGTACATATGCATTTTTGTACTTTAAAACAATAAAATGCGTGCAATAATATATGCGTGCACAAATAACATTCCAATTTAAGAAAAGGTAGTATTCGCACAACGTTGATAATCTGGAAATTGTACCAGCCAAAACATACCCACAAAAATTAAAAAAAGTTGGTTTTAAATTGTGTTAAAGGCGGGGGGAAATTGTTGGAAAATTTCGTCTCCAAAAGGCTCACACGTCATATTACATTTATAGTTTTCACTAAAAAGAGTTGGAGCTTTATGTGTGTTTTATTTTTTAATTTTCCTTATTTCCGAAAATATTTAACTCCAGCTGTTGATCCCCAGCCGACATTGGGCCACTTCCTTTTTTGTTTACCTACCGATCGGATGCGGGCGGATCCGTTTTTCGCTTAAACTATTTTGTCCGTAGCCTTTCATAGGTGTGTGTTATTTTTTATATTTTCTTTTTTAAGTTTTTAAGGTTTTTGGGGGTTAGATCTGTTCGAAAAAATCCGTAAAAAAAATACTAAGAGTTTTTCTCTGCATTCGCTTAGTTAACCAAAATGATAAATTTAGGCTACCAGAACGGTGGAGTTAAGGTGGGAATAAGGTGAGGTTAGTGAGGGGTTAAGTTGCGATTAAGGAGGTATTAGATAGATTAGGGTAAAAGTAATGTAAAGAAAGAGTGAAAGTGAGAAAGGTAAGGTTCGTTTGGACTTTAGCGAGGGTAAGGTGGGTCTAGGTGACAAACAAGTTTTAATAAGAAAAGGTGGAGTTAAAGTAAGTAAGTAAGGTGAGACTAAAGTTAGGTTAGCTAAGAAGAGGAAAAACTTGTGTTAAGGTGAAAACAGCATTAAGGTGCTAAAAAAGTGTGCCAAGGGTGAGAATAAAATAGGTGGGGTTAAGGTGAAGTAATATAAGGGTTAATGGGGTGTTAAGGTATGGATAGAATATTAGTGCGTTCTAGGTGGGTTTACTGTTTAGCTAAGGTTAGGCGGGATTTTACTCGGATATTCTTTGCTAAAAGTAGCTGACAACGTCGCTTTGAGTATTGCTAGTTTAATAATAAAATATTAAAAAATAATTATTTAAATATGTTAAATAAAATAAAAATAAAAAAAAAAAAATTTTTTTTGTTGTCATTAAAAAATGTTAAAAGACTGGTAAACGATGACAAAACATAAATTCGATAAGAATCCGATAAGAGTGAGAGAGTAGCCCTACTTGCTGCGACGTGTTTTTATAGAAAATAGCAGAGGCCTTGTTAAAAAATTCGATATTTGAGAAACTTGAAATGGCTTCACCTTTTAACAAAAACCGATTGAAACTAACAATATGGCGCATATATTAAAATTAAAAAAAACATTTTTTTTATGGGGGCAATGTCAAAATTTTTTTTTTTAAATCTTAATTTGTTTTTATTTTAAGAAATTAAAAATCATTAAAGGATGGGTTTTAGAGGATTTAATGCAAAAGACACGAAGTCAATCGGATTTCTACAACCGGAGATACAGATTTTCAATGAGAGGGTTCTTTTTCAAAATTCACGTTTTTTGGCAAACTTAAAAAAATTATAATTTAAAAAGCAATTTTTTTTTCGGCCAAATGCTGATACACGTGCTTACTTATTTTCCGAATAGTGAATGGAAAAAAGTTTCAGGCAAATCGAAAATGTGAAAAAATATTTTTTGCCAAATCTGTTTGGTTTGTAAAAGAGCCGCCCATATATTAGGTTGTCAAAAAAGTCTTGCGGTATTTCCGCTAGTTGGCGATGAAAGCGCGTAGTTCTTGTTTTATTCGTCGCATCTGGTCATAAAATACCTTTTTGGAAAGCTCATTTCACGCGCTAACACGTGTTTGATTGATTGTCTTTTCTTTTAAGTCGTTCGTGAGTTATAGCGTCGCAATCATGGAGCAAAATAAAGAGAAAATACGGCATATTTTACAGTACTACTACGGTAAAGGCAAAAATGCATCTCAAGCCGCCAATAAAATTTGTGCAGTTTATGGACACGATACAGTTTCCATTTCCACCGCACAACGATGGTTTGAACGTTTTCGTTCTGGTGCAGAGGTGGTCAAAGAAGGAAGGCCTGTCGTAGAAAATTGCGATAAAACCGGCATAGTAGTAGCCGTAGCATCGGTCAAGAGCTTGGCTTTATTCATCAAACCGTTATAAACCATTTGAAGAAGCTTTGAGTCACTTAAAAGCTCGATGTAAAAAACAAAAAAATAATATAATAAAAATACCGCAGGACTTTTTTGACAACCCAATATAAATGGAATGGCGTGAGTAATACGTTCGCTGGGTAAGTCAGTCATTTGTTGCTGGAATGCGTGGTAGCGTTGACGAAAGCAAACAGTAGTGTGTTATTTTGCGAATTAGATTACATGCCCCAAATATCCAGAATTTTTGACGAACAATACCAAAAATGGAGGAAACGCCAGGGTGGAGTTTCACTCGGTGCTCGTTTCCAGTATCAGCTTTGAGATCCCATGAATTTTTGCTAGCAGAACATTTATTTATTTCTTTCTTATTTCCTGGTGCTACAAGGTTATCCTTATAAATTAATGCACTAGTCACCAAAACAATATTAAGTGTAATGAAATTATGTAGGTCCCTACTTATATTAACTTGCCCGCCAAGTACCTTGGGGTACTGATCGATCACAGGCTGTCGTTCAAGACCCACCTAGCGTATGCAGCAGCCAATGCATCCCGATCGACTGCATTCATTTCAAGGATGATGACCAACACTCGAGGACCAAAGCAGCACAGTAGAAGGATCATAGCCACAGTGGTGACCTAGACCATTCTGTACGCCGCGCTATGGGCCGAAGCTATGAAGACTGCAACATACAGTCGCCAGTGCAAAGCTATCTACAGACGCTGCGCACTACGCATCACAAGCAACTTCTGCACGGTATCCGAGGAAGCCGCGCTAGTGATAGCCGGTACAATTCCAATAGACCTCCTGGCGGCAGAACGAAGAACAGGAAGTATAGGAAGCTGGACCCCGCGCAGTATTACGATAGAGGCTTGGCAAAGGAGGTTGAACAATGAAGACACAGGACGGTGGACGCACAGGTTAATCACCAGTCTTATCCCTTGGCTGCAGAGAAGGCAGGGACAGGTAGACTTCTACCTTACGCAGATGATCTCCGGGCACCGATGCTTTAAAGCGTACCTGTACAGGTTTAAGCACGAGCCACACCCCTGCTGCGACCACTGCGGCACAGCAAGCATCGAAGACGCGGAGCACGCATTTTTCATCTGCCCCCTATACGCGAGAAACCGAGCCGAAGCTGAATGAAGAACCGATCGTTTCCTGACAGTGGATAACGTGATCAACTGCATGCTGGAAAACCAGAGGAATTGGGATGCGGTAGCCAATATGGCTGCAGGCATCGTGAAGGACTTAAGGCGTCGAGAACAGAGTCGACGCAACGAGCAACAAGGACGAGCGGCAACCTGACCACCATCCGTCCCGCGAAGTAACGAGGACGGAAGCTAAATTCGGCAAGCCGAACTTTTAATATCCTTGCAGATTTCACGAATGAAAATTTGACTAAAATAGCAACATATATTCGGTTTTTCCCATGGGAGCTATAGGATATAGACCTCCGATCGGGTCGATTTGATCTGCGTACACATGTTTTAGGATGACTTTGAAAGTTTTAAGTCCCTAGCTTTTAAACTGAGCTCGCAAACGGTATTGAAACAGACTTACAGATAGACATTTCTATATCGACTCCCCTATTGATCCTGATCAAGAATATATATACTTTATGGGGTCGGAAACGTCTCCTTCACTGCGTTACAAACTTCTGACCAAAACTATTGGGTTGGCAAGAAAGTCATGTCGTTTTTGTTCAATATTTTCAAAGATGATTTATTTATATCACGACTTATAATTAAACAATTATGTATTGGCCGTTTTGTTCGACCACTAATGAATATCTCTCGGGCAGCTGCATAATTCCGCGCTCGAAGAACTTTTGGTCTTTTCCAGCAAAGAATCGAGACAAGTGGTTTTCGACAGCCTCATCTGAATCAAAGTTTTTACCATTCAAAGAGTTTTGAAGAGAGCGAAACAAATGGTAATCAGAAGGTGCTAAGTTACGACTATAAGGTGGATGTGGTAGCACTTCCCAATTCAGCTCCGTTAAATTTTGCGAGTGACCAAAGATGTGTGGGGCCTAGCGTTGTCATGGTGAAAGACTATACCCTTGCGATTAGCTAGTGGCGGCTCCTTTTCTTTAATTTTTTCCGCCAAATTGGATAGCTGGCAACAGTCTACATCTGAATTGATGGTTTCATTCCGTCCCAGCAGCTCAAAGTGCACTACACCCTTCCAATTCCACCAAACAGACAGCATAACTTTCCTCTGATGGATATCGGCCTTTGATGTGGCTTGGGCTGGCTCATCTTTCTTGCTCCATGATCTTTTTCGTTGGACATTATTGTAAAAAACCCACTTTTCGTCGCCAGTAATGATCCCCTTCAAAAAAGGATTGTTTTTAATCCGTTGCAGCAGAGAATGACAGATATTGATACGCTTAGTTAGGTGAATTTCCTTTAAGTTATGCGGAACCCAAACATAGAGCGACACACTGAGCTTCTTTGACATCTCCCGCGTTGAATAACGCCGGTTTTCATCCAGCAAAGCCTGAATTTGTTCGTCAAAAACGGCCGATGGTCGACCAGAACGTGGGGCGTCTTTAACTCCAAAATCTCCAAGCCTGAATTTGGCAAACCAGCGCTGACATTGGCGATCACTCAGGGCATCTTTACCATACACTTCGCACAATTTTTTTCGAGCTTCGACCGCTTTTTTTCCTTTTCGGAAATAAAAAAGCAAAATATGCCGAAAATGCTCACTTTGATCCTCAATGTTTAATTTGCTATAGCTTCCACAAATGTTATCGAATAATTACCAAATTTTCATCGATAGTACCTAAGACAATAAGCTTTAAAACGATACTAAAAAGTGTGACCCTGGTGCTCGATTAGTCGTAAATAAATTAGATTAAAAACGATTACAAAAAAAACGACATGACTTTCTTGCCCACCCAATATAATACCCTCTGCAAGGGTATAAAAAACACAATAACTGATTATCTGAAAACAGGTCTTGATTTTACAAGGGATCGACACAAATACAACATTTGGGACCGTGCCTTTTTTACTTTTTTTGGCTCTTAAAACCGCGGACGCACGCGGAACAAAAAGAAAGTCCACAAAAACGTTTTAGAAAAGTATAAAAAAATATTATTAAATAGTTTTTTTATTTTCCATCAAAGTTATAAAACCTGGAAAAATTTGACGTTTGTCAAATAACGCATAACTAAGAGACGCGGTTGGCAAACTGCTGTATGTTTTACTTATTTTGCTCTTAACTCACCAATCAGGGGAAACAAGTAGCAAATCGATTCGATACATAGTTTTTAAGAAACACTCTCCGGAAGTGCGGAAAATTACCAAAAAACTAAACTTTGAAAAGGCATAAATTTTACAATCTGATTTGGAAAATGGTTACATATTTGTAAAAGTGGATCAAATACCTGTCGATTGGTATGGGTCTTAACTTTCTAGGACCAAGTCGAAAATTTGATTTCTTACACGTTTTTTGGCCCAAGGTGCCACTGTGCGTCGTCAGTATGTATTATCGTTTACATACATTGAAAACAAAAGTGGACCTAACACAGAGCCTTGGGGCACGCCACGCTTTAGTAAAAGTGGTTCTGAACATCCAACTTTAGTAAAGACAGCTTGCATTCTACCACTCATGTATGATGATATGAGTTTAACAGCGGGTCCAGAAAAGTTGAAGAATTTTAAAAGTTTTGTACAAAGAATTTCGTGGTTAACCGTGTTAAGTGCTGCCAATAATGTTAAAAATGTGATCTGGTTACTGTCGAGTTTTTTTCTGATGTTATCGGTTATATCTAAAATACTAAGAGTTTTTCTCTGCATTCGCTTAGTTAACCAAAATGATAAATTTAGGCTACCAGAACGGTGGAGTTAAGGTGGGAATAAGGTGAGGTTAGTGAGGGGTTAAGTTGCGATTAAGGAGGTATTAGATAGATTAGGGTAAAAGTAATGTAAAGAAAGAGTGAAAGTGAGAAAGGTAAGGTTCGTTTGGACTTTAGCGAGGGTAAGGTGGGTCTAGGTGACAAACAAGTTTTAATAAGAAAAGGTGAAGTTAAAGTAAGTAAGTAAGGTGAGACTAAAGTTAGGTTAGCTAAGAAGAGGAAAAACTTGTGTTAAGGTGAAAACAGCATTAAGGTGCTAAAAAAGTGTGCCAAGGGTGAGAATAAAATAGGTGGGGTTAAGGTGAAGTAATATAAGGGTTAATGGGGTGTTAAGGTATGGATAGAATATTAGTGCGTTCTAGGTGGGTTTACTGTTTAGCTAAGGTTAGGCGGGATTTTACTCGGATATTCTTTGCTAAAAGTAGCTGACAACGTCGCTTTGAGTATTGCTAGTTTAATAATAAAATATTAAAAAATAATTATTTAAATATGTTAAATAAAATAAAAATAAAAAAAAAAAAATTTTTTTTGTTGTCATTAAAAAATGTTAAAAGACTGGTAAACGATGACAAAACATAAATTCCATAAGAATCCGATAAGAGTGAGAGAGTAGCCCTACTTGCTGCGACGTGTTTTTATAGAAAATAGCAGAGGCCTTATTAAAAAATTCGATATTTGAGAAACTTGAAATGGCTTCACCTTTTAACAAAAACCGATTGAAACTAACAATATGGCGCATATATTAAAATTAACAAAAACATGTCAAATTTTTTTTTTAAATCTTAATTTGTTTTTATTTTAAGAAATTAAAAATCATTAAAGGATGGGTTTTAGAGGATTTAATGCAAAAGACACGAAGTCAATCGGATTTCTACAACCGGAGATACAGATTTTCAATGAGAGGGTACTTTTTCAAAATTCACGTTTTTTGGCAAACTTAAAAAAATTATAATTTAAAAAGCAATTTTTTTTTTCGGCCAAATGCTGATACACGTGCTTACTTATTTTCCGAATAGTGAATGGAAAAAAGTTTCAGGCAAATCGAAAATGTGAAAAAATATTTTTTGCCAAATCTGTTCGGTTTGTAAAAGAGCCGCCCATATATTAGGTTGTCAAAAAAGTCTTGCGGTATTTCCGCTAGTTGGCGATGAAAGCGCGTAGTTCTTGTTTTATTCGTCGCATCTGGTCATAAAATACCTTTTTGGAAAGCTCATTTCACGCGCTAACACGTGTTTGATTGTCTTTTCTTTTAAGTCGTTCGTGAGTTATAGCGTCGCAATCATGGAGCAAAATAAAGAGAAAATACGGCATATTTTACAGTACTACTACGGTAAAGGCAAAAATGCATCTCAAGCCGCCAATACAATTTGTGCAGTTTATGGACACGATACAGTTTCCATTTCCACCGCACAACGATGGTTTGAACGTTTTCGTTCTGGTGCAGAGGTGGTCAAAGAAGGAAGGTCTGTCGTAGAAAATTGCTATAAAACCGGCATAGTAGTAGCCGTAGCATCGGTCAAGAGCTTGGCTTTATTCATCAAACCGTTATAAACCATTTGAAGAAGCTTTGAGTCACTTAAAAGCTCGATGTAAAAAACAAAAAATAATATAATAAAAATACCGCAGGACTTTTTTGACAACCCAATATAAATGGAATGGCGTGAGTAATACGTTCGCTAGGTAAGTCAGTCATTTGTTGCTGGAATGCGTGGTAGCGTTGACGAAAGCAAACAGTAGTGTGTTATTTTGCGAATTAGATTACATGCCCAAAATATCCAGAATTTTTGACGAACAATAACAAAAATGGAGGAAACGCCAGGGTGGAGTTTCACTCGGTGCTCGTTTCCAGTATCAGCTTTGAGATCCCATGAATTTTTGCTAGCAGAACATTTATTTATTTCTTTCTTATTTCCTGGTGCTACAAGGTTATCCTTATAAATTAATGCACTAGTCACCAAAACAATATTAAGTGTAATGAAATTATGTAGGTCCCTACTTATATTAACTTGCCCGCCAAGTACCTTGGGGTACTGATCGATCACAGGCTGTCGTTCAAGACCCACCTAGCGTATGCAGCAGCCAATGCATCCCGATCGACTGCATTCATTTTAAGGATGATGACCAACACTCGAGGACCAAAGCAGCACAGTAGAAGGATCATAGCCACAGTGGTGACCTAGACCATTCTGTACGCCGCGCTATGGGCCGAAGCTATGAAGACTGCAACATACAGTCGCCAGTGCAAAGCTATCTACAGACGCTGCGCACTACGCATCACAAGCAACTTCTGCACGGTATCCGAGGAAGCCGCGCTAGTGATAGCCGGTACAATTCCAATAGACCTCCTGGCGGCAGAACGAAGAACAGGAAGTATAGGAAGCTGGACCCCGCGCAGTATTACGATAGAGGCTTGGCAAAGGAGGTTGAACAATGAAGACACAGGACGGTGGACGCACAGGTTAATCACCAGTCTTATCCCTTGGCTGCAGAGAAGGCAAGGACAGGTAGACTTCTACCTTACGCAGATGATCTCCGGGCACCGATGCTTTAAAGCGTACCTGTACAGGTTTAAGCACGAGCCACACCCCTGCTGCGACCACTGCGGCACAGCAAGCATCGAAGACGCGGAGCACGCATTTTTCATCTGCCCCCTATACGCGAGAAACCGAGCCGAAGCTGAATGAAGAACCGATCGTTTCCTGACAGTGGATAACGTGATCAACTGCATGCTGGAAAACCAGAGGAATTGGGATACGGTAGCCAATATGGCTGCAGGCATCGTGAAGGACTTAAGGCGTCGAGAACAGAGTCGACGCAACGAGCAACAAGGACGAGCGGCAACCTGACCACCATCCGTCCCGCGAAGTAACGAGGACGGAAGCTAAATTCGGCAAGCCGAACTTTTAATATCCTTGCAGATTTCACGAATGAAAATTTGACTAAAATAGCAACATATATTCGGTTTTTCCTATGGGAGCTATAGGATATAGACCTCCGATCGGGTCGATTTGATCTGCGTACACATGTTTTAGGATGACTTTGAAAGTTTTAAGTCCCTAGCTTTTAAACTGAGCTCGCAAACGGTATTGAAACAGACTTACAGATAGACATTTCTATATCGACTCCCCTATTGATCCTGATCAAGAATATATATACTTTATGGGGTCGGAAACGTCTCCTTCACTGCGTTACAAACTTCTGACCAAAACTATTGGGTTGGCAAGAAAGTCATGTCGTTTTTGTTCAATATTTTCAAAGATGATTTATTTATATCACGACTTATAATTAAACAATTATGTATTGGCCGTTTTGTTCGACCACTAATGACTATCTCTCGGGCAGCTGCATAATTCCGCGCTCGAAGAACTTTTGGTCTTTTCCAGCAAAGAATCGAGACAAGTGGTTTTCGACAGCCTCATCTGAATCAAAGTTTTTACCATTCAAAGAGTTTTGAAGAGAGCGAAACAAATGGTAATCAGAAGGTGCTAAGTTACGACTATAAGGTGGATGTGGTAGCACTTCCCAATTCAGCTCCGTTAAATTTTGCGAGTGACCAAAGATGTGTGGGGCCTAGCGTTGTCATGGTGAAAGACTATACCCTTGCGATTAGCTAGTGGCGGCTCCTTTTCTTTAATTTTTTCCGCCAAATTGGATAGCTGGCAACAGTCTACATCTGAATTGATGGTTTCATTCCGTCCCAGCAGCTCAAAGTGCACTACACCCTTCCAATTCCACCAAACAGACAGCATAACTTTCCTCTGATGGATATCGGCCTTTGATGTGGCTTGGGCTGGCTCATCTTTCTTGCTCCATGATCTTTTTCGTTGGACATTATTGTAAAAAACCCACTTTTCGTCGCCAGTAATGATCCGCTTCAAAAAAGGAATTTCCGCTTTTTTTCCTTTTCGGAAATAAAAAAGCAAAATATGCCGAAAATGCTCACTTTGATCCTCAATGTTTAATTTGCTATAGCTTCCACAAATGTTATCGAATAATTACCAAATTTTCATCGATAGTACCTGAACTGGCGGGGGGCGGGCTTTTCCAATAGGGGGGCGCGTGATGATACCGATCCCGAGAAGTCAATGCAAAAAACGGTCGAAATGTTTTTGGTTCACTTTATAAACTAAACTCCACGATTTATTGACTTCACTTGCGTACGGTCGTTTACACTGGTAAATTAGAACTAACTTAACACTACCGAGAGGACGTTCCAAGAGCCCCTTGGAGAGCGGAGTGGAGACACTTAACAGTGCGAGAGAGCGAGATGCGAGCGATCTGGAAGAACTGCTCTCTCGACTGTCAAGGCTCCAGGGGCGGTTGAAGGGAAAACTGGCCGGGGCTGGGGGCGCCTATTTGGCGTGAACATTCTCCCCCCCCTTGCGAGGGCGAACGTAGCAAAAGAATAATCCTTAGGCGTGTCTGCATGCTCCAGACACGACCCATCCAAAGACCGTGCCCTGTGCGACGGGCAGCCCATCACGTATGTTTAGGAACCCGGGCCTGATCACGTCGGGGTATACGTCCGAGCCCAACACCAACGAGACTGTTGCTGGGCGATGGAACTGCTCATCGGCCAGACGGATGTCATCAAACTGGGCTCTCATGGAATCGCTTAGCGCGCGGATCGGGGTACGTATGCGCAGACTTGGGCTGATCTTCAGCAGCACGTCGATTTGGAAATCGCCCGTTCTCGACCGGATTGTCGTCGAGCAGACTTCCTCGCCTCTCACTGTCGTCGTGGGCAACTTGAACGCAGTTGCCAGGGAGCGGTCGATGGTGCTGACGGGAGTGCAAGGGTCGATCAACGCGGCCGTCTCGAAGGTGGTGGCCCCAGACTCCAGCAACACGATGGCCGTCGGAAGAATGTGGAGGCTCTGATGCTGCAGGAGAGCCGCTACTGATGGAGTTGCTGCTGACGCTGGACGTCGGACCGGTGTCCGTGCTTCCCTTGCCGATGGCGAAGGAGATCGCGAGACTGCCCTTGATGCCCGAGCGGTCGATTCGCGATGTTGCGAGGTCGGCGATTGGCGACGTGGCGGGGACGGCGATTGGCGACGTGTCGTGGACGGCGGCTGGCGACGTGTCCCGGACATCTCGTGCAGGTGGAGCAGCGTGTGATGGTTCTGTCCGCACTTTTTGCACGTGTCGCCACTGCGACATTGCCCCCCGGAGTGTTGGTGGGCCAGGCAATTCGCACAATATTTGTTTATGAGGACGGCGCGGAGCCGCTTCTCCGTGCTGAGCCTGAGGAAGCGGGTACACTTCCGTAGAGGATGGATTCCCCGACAGACTCGGCAGCGGTAGGATCGAGTACCTCGTGAACGTCTGTCGTCCAAAGTTTGGGCGCTGCGAGGACGTGGAGCCATGGTTTTGATGCTGGTATAATAAAATGATAAACGAATTTAGTATCAATTTTGAACGGATTTTGAAACATAAGGACAGAAGGCACTATTTTTGGAAAGCGGAGGTTGCCTTGGCCTCCATAGGAAGAAGTACTAGAATGAGGACAGAAGTTATTATTGCGAAAGTGCGGAGATTGCCTTGTCCTCCATAGGAAGATGTACTAGTTTGTGGACCGGACGTTGGATGGTTCCACGAGAAGTAAGAATATCTACGACGCGTACTCTAGTATCAGCTCCTGGGATAGCAGCTACGATTCTGCCGAGCCGCCAGTCATTTGATGGCAAGTTATCGTCCTTGATGACTACCATATCATCGACTTGTAGATTTCTGGATGGACTTAGCCACTTGTTGCGCTTGTGGAGTTCCTTTAGATACTCTTCTTTCCATCGCGAACTAAATTGTTGATGCTGGGCCTTGAGATGTTGCCATCGATTTATAATTGACTTGGCTTCGCCTTTAATTTCAGGCTCCGCCGTGGAAAGCAACGGACCCCCGATCAGAAAATGGCCTGGCGTCAGTGCCAGCAAGTCTGTCGGGTCCTCTGACATTGGAGAGAGTGGTCTGGAATTAAGGCAGGCTTCAATCTTTGCCAGAAGCGTGGAAAGCTCTTCGAATGTATACTTGCGAGCGGACGTGGATTTGTAAAACAGCGTTTTAAAACTCTTTACTCCTGCCTCCCACAGGCCTCCCATATGAGGAGCTCCTGGGGGTATGAAACGCCACACGAGTCCCTGATGGCTATACGCATCAGTCACTGACTCCTTTAGTGCTTGCGTAAAGTCACGGGAAATAAGACTTGAGGCACCAACAAAGGTTTTACCGTTGTCGGAATGGACCCGCTGAGGACAACCTCTTCTAGCTACAAAACGCGCAAACGCTGCTAGGAACTTCTCAGTTGTAAGGTCGGAGGTTGGTTCCAAATGGATGGCCTTCGTAGAAAAGCACACAAACACACAAACATATCCCTTAGTGATGAGACAAGCTCTCCCTGTATAGTTTTTTACCTCAAAGGGGCCGGCGTAATCGACGCCGGTGTAAGTAAATGGCCTGGAAAAAGAGGCTCGATCAGTCGGAAAATCGCCCATCAATTGGGTCTGCAGTCTTTTTTTATAAAT
>JBAMCF010000780.1:0-117441 GCA_037075285.1 Drosophila lutescens | reverse complement strand
CTTTTATTTTTTATGTTCGTTGCGATGCCTGACTATCGAAAGCTGCGAGCAGGGGCGTAGCCCAGCTGATATCGCTAATAAATAATACCCCCAACGAGTCGGCAAGCAACGAACTTACTAAATTACATAAAATACTAAGTTAAGAAAAATACCTATGTACGATGGTAAGAACGGAAAAGAGAGAGTTGGTAACACTAAGTTAACGAAACTCTTGGAATAAAGCACACACTTGGAAAAGAAGCCGGCTACACGTTTTTCGTTTCGATTTTTGATAAATCCAGTGGGTTCGCGAAGTTGCAATTTTAACCCTGCTCTGCGAGCAAACACAAAGTAATTACGCTTTAATGACTTCCTTTAAAATTAATTAATTGTTTTAATGAGTTCCTATAAAATTATTTAATTTTTTTAATGAGTTCCTATAGTTTTAATGAACACTTTTCCGCTCTACCATTTAGGTAAAGTTCCAAGTTATTCTTTTTAAAAACCTATTAGGGCTAGAAATTTCTCTGCTGAAGTATTCCCGAATAGGAAGTATTTGAAAATAGTGCATTTAAAAAAGAAAGTAAGAGATAGAATGCGCCGCAGGCAAAACAAAATTAAGTATTAAACAAGTAGTTTTTGCTGAATAAGGATTGTTGTGTCGCTGGGAAAAACAAATTCAATCTTGTTTGGTTTTGGGTGGAAAAGAGCAATTTCGGGGGTGAGTCCGCTAATCTAGAGTATTACCCTATCTTGAAATAGTTTAGAGAGCTTACTTAGCAAACCTCAAACATTTTAATAGTTACTCAAGAAATCTAGTTTTTTGAAGCCGTAGAAGCATTTCGCGAAGCAGCAGAGGTTCTATCTGTCGAATTTTCTTTTTTCAAGTACTCATGCAAATAATTTTACTAAACAGCCTATCCGGAACATGAATTTTGAAGGAAGAGTAATCCCTTCTGAGTTTAAAATTAAATTTGGTGATTACAGCATTGGGATCAGTAAGGGAGAGTCTTGTGACAATATGATGTCTCACATCATTCTCAGTTGCAAAAGCAAACAGTCTCGACACAAAACTACACTTTTTTGGAGCCAAGGCCGCAAGAATAACAGAGCAGGAAATGGATGGACGCCGTGGAAAAGCCAACACAGGGGCAACGTTTGGTACAGCCAACGAAGTTCCAGCAGCCATTTGGTCAATATCAGCGGTTGTCGAATCAGTTCTAGTCGGACTCAAGTATATACTGTCAGTCCCTAAAAATTACGATGCCCCTTCCCTCTCGCCTGCATCCAAACGCCAGGATCGAAATCGCCCCGAACTTCCGTCAAGGAAGAGGGGGGAGAAGCGAATAATCGGCTTGATTGAAGTCCATAAATTTCCTTGAAATAGGGCTCAATTGCATAAGGGCGGCAGACTCTGGAACAATTAAATTGTTATTAGGTAAGGAGCAACTACCCGTGTTAAAACATTGGGGAACACTTAGCAGTTTTAGATTATTAAAGTGGGTTTCCGCGGCATTGAATTTCCCATGAAGCTCACGAAATCCAGTTGACAGGGCTTGGAACTACATATAGGTTTTCGGCATAAACGATTTTATGTCAACTTCGACGTGTCTACAGCTCGGACACGGTCAGTGAAGGCCAACCCGTAGCTTTAGCTTGTCGACGATTAGGTCATTTGTGCGTCCTAGCTCAACACAGATAGGATTCGCCAAGTTGTCACAGTTCCAGCAACAATCCAATGGTTGACGAGTAGTAACCTTGTTGTTAAACGCACACAAAGCAGCACAACATAAATTCATCTTAATTGAATAAGCCTAGATAGCAGCAGCAGGGCAAAGAGCGGTCAGATACAAGCGATCGAAGATCAGCGCATCAGCAGGGCAGGGCAGCGCAGCAGCAGCAAGGCGGTCGAAGAGCAGAGCGGTAGCCGGGCAGAAAGCGGTCAGATATAAGCGCTGAAGAACCGCTCAGAGCGAAATGCACCGATTGCAAGTTTGTGTGAATGTTTGCGGTAAACTGTAGTATGTTCACATATCGAATGCACATACATTTATAATCCTAGCAGTTCCCGAGTGCCCAGTTATATGACCGCCCTCGAATGCGTGGGAACTGCAGTGTCAGCATATTTGATATGTGCGACCGCTCCGACGGCCAAGTGAACATAGTATCTCTCTCATATATAAGCACAATTATACATAAGCGTCGACCGCAGCTCTGCCGGCGTCTCTGCCGACATAGCCGGCCGATCTTAGCTTTATGCAAACATGTAATAGAATTAAGAATTCAGATTGAAAAAAATAAAGCTTGGGGAGCGTACCACTGAGTCGCTCCCAAATTCAACCAAAAATACAAGTCTACAAAAAGAAACATTAAACATGGTGACAATGTGATCGTGAGTGAATATATCTAACTATAAAAAATAAAATAAAAATAAATAAAATAAAATAAAATAAAATGACAATGTGATCGTGACTGAATATATCCAACTATAAAAAAATAAAATAAAACAAGTGAAAAAAAAAACCAAACAAAAAACAATGGTATAACAAAACAAAAAAACCATTAAATTCAAAGATCACGGACACGACAACCAGCAAAGATTACACAGTGAAAATTAAACACTAACCCTAAGTACATTATTGTGTGTCTGTGCAACAGCTAATATCAAATCAAAACAAATCGATACGAAAGCGATAGGGAAAATAAGAATGAACACGAAGAAACCCCTTAACACATATTCAATGTAAATTCAAACAAAATGCTGCAGAAAAACATTATCAAATTCAATCAATAAATGTCAATGAATAATATTAAAAAAAAAAAAAAAACTGATGAATAAAAATATATTCTCTGAAAAATAAGCCTGTGCGAGGACCTGCACCGGCGCCGCCTGAGTCCAAAGGGCCGAAAGGGAACACAAAAAAAAAAATCTTAATGAAACAATAAAAAATTACTAATCAACACAAAAAAAAATTGGCCTGTGCGAGGACCTGCACCGGTACCGCCTGAGCCCAGAGGCCCCGGACAACGAAAAGTTAACAAGTGTGGAAGGAATGGCAAATCCTTCTACACCAACGCTGGAAATATACAAGTGCGGAAGGCAATCCGCCTTCTTCACCTTCGTGGGCGACACTTGCTCCTATTGAGCAAAGGGATAACGATAGATGAAATAGCCTGTGCAGCCAGCACCGGTCCCGTTCGGCGCGCCAAGCCGGACCACGGAAAAGTGAACCGACAGCGCTTCCAAGAGCGAACAACATGACTTTTTTTTTATATAAATTTAAGCATCTGCGATGCAAACAATAATATTAATAATATTGTACAGACCAGGCAGTTTCTAGCTGCGGGTCTTCATTTTTTTGTACCTAGGTAGGGATACCTGTAAAACATATATATACATCCATAATACAAAAAAAAATATATATACATAAATGCCTAAATCAAGAAAAATAAATAAAAAAAAAAAGAGGAGGACGAAAAATTTCCTAAACCTCAAGATTAAAGAATTAAATAGGCAACTGTATGATTCAAAATCAACCCCAGTACCATGGGAAGAGAACATACAAATTAAAAAAGAATTAGAAAACACATATAGGGAATTACAAGCTTATAAAAATAAGCAGGACATGAAAGAAGCGAGGAAGCCTAAGTGCCCTCCTGATTGTAAAGGTCCTTTCGAAAACCCTAATTGTGAATATACATGTTTAAAAATTTAATAGATATGAAAGTCTCATTTAAAAGTAATTCAATATCCAAAACAGATCTTACAGACGAGACAGAAAAAATACCCAATATGGGATTAGTAGAAGTTAAGTCAGTGGATTCCACTGCTAATGTAATAAATAAAATTGAATCACAAAATATTGATTTCAAATTAACGAATATTTTACTATCAATAATTGTTTTCTTTATGAGCGCATATATTTTATATAAGGCCTATAAGTTCCACAACAAATGTGTATCAAAGAGAGCCATTAACAGAAGCCAGGCTAATGATCTGGATAAAATCTAATTTAACAAGCGCCAAACAATATTAATAATAAAATACAAAAAAAAAAGAAATTAAATTAAAACAAAAAATTAAATTCGAAACAATAATTGTATATATACGAGAATTAAAATAACCGTTTAAAAAGAATAAAAATCATTAAAACAAAAAAAAAAACAAAAAAAGAAAAATTATTAAAATGAATACAACAGAGTGCCTTAGAGTTATATTGGCTAACGAGCCAAATTTTGAGAATAGGGTATTAGCCTTAATTAGGAACAGAGCAGAGCCTCTATTAATTGCAGATTTTGAGTATGAATACATGAATAGGTACGATCTTGAATTCTCTCCAATTATTCATTGCAGCAGAACGCAAAAGGCCATAGTACTGTCTACCGTGAGAAACTGTAAAGTATTCTCCGAAATCGACATACACCCAGTCTTATGACATATTAACGTGCTAAAAATTATGCACAAGTAAAAATTAAAAAACAGAAATGACTAAAAATTTAATATGGAATGGGAGCAGTTAATACTCCATATCCGAGAATTAAAAGAAACATTTGAAAAGTCTTACAAATGTGTAAGCCAAAAAAGGCAAACACAAAAAGAAACAGTAGATAAACATGCAAAAATTCTTGTAGACTCTTACAATCAGGCAAGAACCCTAGTGCATGAAAATAGGGAAATAATTAACAAAACAAACTTATCAAAATTATCTAAAATATTGATAAGGTTGCGGGCAAACCTAATAGCTGTCAAGGATAAGTATGATTTAAAAATATATATCCCGACAATTTTAAATACGCCTTTAACATTAGACCAACAAAAAGCCCTAGCAAAAGAAGAAGATTCAGATATAAGCAAAGATATCGAAATAGATGAAAAAGATCTACACGATCTCTCAATCCCTGCATTTATTAAAGCAGTAGAGTCAGAAACAGAAGAAGAGGAAAATATAGATTCAGATACAAATATCGTAGAAACAAAAGAAAACATAATGGCAGATTCAGCAGCCCAACGGGCATATATTAAAGAAATATCAAGTGCCATTCCGGAATTTAACGGACAAAAACTACACTTGCATAGATTTGTAACAGCTTTGAAGCTGGTTGACCTGACAAAGAGAACGTTTGAAGATTTGGCTGTAGAAGTCGTCAAATCAAAAATTGTAGGATCTACACTATATAAGGTTTAAAATGAACTAACGATAAACGCAATAATCCAAAAACTGCAAGACACTATTGTCGGAGAAACATCTGACGTTGTCAAAGCAAAAATGGCTAAAACAAGCCAAAAAGGCAAAACTGCTGAAAAATTTACAAATGAAATAGATAACCTACGAAAGCTTCTTGAAGCTTCATACATTGACGAAGGACTACCGGCTGAACATGCCTACAAGTTCAGCACAAAGGAAGCTATAACCACAATGATCAAAAATTGTGAGCATGGCCGACTTAAGACTATCCTAGAAGCTGGCAACTTTTCAACAATGAACGAAGCCGTCACGAAGTACATACAGTGTAGTACTGAGATGACAGGCAACGCCAACTCGATCCTATACACACAAAAAGGAAACAACTATCGTGGTAATATCTTCAGAAATAATTATCGCGGTAGGGGTAACAACAGAGGTAATTATCAAAATAATGGATTTTACCAAAACAATGGTTATAACCAAAATAACGGTTATAACCGAAACTATAATAACCAGACCAACAATAACTACAGAGGTCGTGGTAACTATAGAGGAAACAACCGTGGTGGAAACAATAATGGATATAACTCCAATAACAACATCAACGGTAATAACAATACCAAAACAAACGCAAACAGACAAAATACCAACAATAACGTTCGACAAGTACAAACAACTTCGGAAAACCAATAAAGACCCTTAAGATAAAAAACCCAGTAAAAACAAGAGAGAACGCTATAGTCGGGTGCCCCGACAATCAGATACCCGTTACTCAGGTAAAGGGAGTGCGAGGGAGATGGAGATAGAAACTTTGAACACGCATAACTTTTTAACGAATGGTCCGATTTGAAAAATTTCTTCTACATTTCGATAGGTATTGATAAACACAATAAAACTGCATTTTTACTTTTCCGATATATTGAAATTTTTAAAATCGTATATAAGCGATTGTGGGCGTTAGAGGGGGCGTGGCACCTTTTTGAAACAAACTTGCGCTGCGTAGGAACTCCTAGAATCTGCATGCAAAATGCCAATCTTCTAGCTTTTATAGTTTCCGAGATCTCAGCGTTCATACAGACAGACAGACAGACGGACAGACGGACATGGCTAGATCGACTCGGCTAGTGATCCTGATCAAGAATATATATACTTTATGGGGTCGGGAACGCTTCCTTCTAGCTGTTACATACTTTTGCACGAATACAATATACCCTTTTACTCTACGAGTAACGGGTATAAAAACACCTTTGTCCGAATTCTAAATACAACAAATAAAACAGCAATTCTTCAATTAAATACACTTAAAGTCGAACCATTGGATAATTACGATATAATTAAATCTAATAAAAATACAAATAACGAAGAAATTTTAGAAAAACTTAACAAAAATTTCCCGCCTCAATTTAAAGAAATACTTAAAGAATTATGCACCAAATACACAGATATATTCGGGATAGAAACCGAACCAATATCAACCAACAATTTCTATAAACAAAAAATAAGAATGAAAGATGATGAACCAGTATATATAAAGAATTACAGAATCCCCCACAGTCAAAAAGAAGAAGTAGAAAAACAAGTGGAAAAACTAATTAAAGATAAAATAGTAGAACCATCAGTTTCAGAATACAACAGTCCATTATTAATAGTCCCGAAAAAATCATTACCAAATTGCAATACAAAAAGATGGCGTTTAGTAATTGATTACCGCCAAATTAACATAAAAATTTTATCAGATAAATTTCCACTACCAAGAATAGACGATATTCTTGACCAATTAGGTAGAGCTAAATACTTTTCATGTCTAGATCTAATGTCAGGATTTCATCAAATAGAACTCGAAGATACGTCTAGAAATATAACGTCCTTTTCTACGAGCAATGGCTCCTATCGTTTTACACGATTACCTTATGGTTTAAAAATAGCGCCAAATTCTTTCCAAAGAATGATGACAATTGCATTTTCAGGTATCGAACCATCTCAGGCATTCTTGTATATGGATGACCTAATTGTCATCGGTTGTTCAGAAAAACACATGATTAAAAATCTTACAAACGTCTTTGATCTATGTAGAAAAAACAACCTTAAACTGCACCCAGAGAAGTGCACATTTTTCAGACACGAAGTGACCTTTCTTGGACACAAGTGTACTGACAAAGGTATTTTACCAGATAGTAAAAAATACGAAGTAATAGAAAAATACCCAGTCCCAACGGACGCAGACAGCGCTAGAAGATTCGTTGCATTTTGCAATTACTACAGACGTTTTATTAAAAACTTTTCCGATTATTCACGTCACATAACTAGATTATGTAAAAAGAATGTTAAATTTGACTGGACAGATAAATGTCAATACGCATTTGAATACCTAAAAACCCAATTGATGAAACCCACATTATTGCAATATCCCGATTTTAATAAAGAATTTTGCATAACAACAGATGCAAGCAAACAAGCATGTGGAGCTGTTCTTACTCAAGATTACGATAACACTCAGCTACCAGTAGCCTATGCATCAAGATATTTTACGAAAGGAGAAAGTAATAAAAATACAACAGAACAAGAGTTAGCAGCTACCCACTGGGCAATAAACCATTTTCGGCCATATATTTATGGAAAACATTTCACAGTCAAAACAGACCATAGGCCTTTAACCTATCTATTTTCAATGACAAATCCAAGTTCAAAATTAACACGAATGAGATTAGACTTGGAAGAACATGATTTTACTGTGGAATATCTTAAGGGAAAAGACAACCATATAGCCGACGCGCTATCAAGAATAACAATAACGGATTTGAAAAATATCCAGACAAATAATAAAATTCTGAAAGTCACTACCAGAAATCAAAGTAAACAGAAAAATTCCTGCGCAGGAACAGAAAAAGAAAAAATAGATTTGCCTAGGCATATTCTAAATAAAGCTTCTCAGCCCAACGTATACGAAGTCATTGTTAATGACGAGGTACGACAAGTAGTGACCTTGCGAATAACTGATTCACTTTGCTTACTAAAGAATGGGAAAAAGGTTATAGCAAGAATTGATGTTAGCGATTTGTACACCAATGAAATTCTCGACTTAGGTCAGTTCTTTCAAAGGCTTGAAAAAGAAGCCGGTATACTTAATATCAGCCAACTCAAAGTGGCACCGAGCGAAAAGATCTTTGAAACCATATCAATTGAATCTTTTAAAATTATGGGCAATAAAAAATTACAAACATTAAGAGTAGCGCTACTCAAGCCGGTGACCCAATTATCAAATAATGATAAAGAGAAAGAAGCATTACTGTTTACATTCCATGATGATCCAATACAAGGAGGTCATACAGGCATAGTTAGAACATTAGCAAAAATAAAAAGGCATTATTATTGGAAAAACATGACCAAAGATATAACAAAATATATAAGAAAATGTCCTAAATGCCAAAAAGCAAAGACAACAAAACATACGAAGACCCCATTAACTATCACCGAAACGCCACAAACGGCTTTCGACAGGGTAATTGTGGATACGATCGGTCCACTACCTAAATCTGAACAAGGAAATGAATACATAGTAACGATAATTTGCGATTTAACTAAGTACCTTGTAGCAATACCAATCCAGAACAAAAGTGCAAAAACAGTAGCAAAAGCTATATGCGAAGATTTTATTCTGAAGTACGGTCCAATGAAGACGTTCATCACGGACATGGGACAAAATACAAAAATTCGATAATTGAAGATCTATGTAAAAACTTAAATATCAAAAACATAACTTCAACAGCACATCATCACCAGACTGTAGGAACCGTGGAGCGAAGCCACAGAACATTTAATGAGTTCATCCGCTCATACATCTCAGTTGATAAAACAGATTGGGATGTATGGTTGCAATACTTCGTATACTGTTTCAACACAACACCCTCTATGGCACATGACTACTGTCCATACGAGTTAGTTTTTGGTAAAACATCTAATTTAGCCAAACACTTCAATAGTATAGATAATATAAAACCATTATATAACACAGATGATTACGCTAAAGAATCTAAGTTTAGACTAGAACAAGCATTTAAGAGAGCTAGATTAATGCTAGAATGCCATAAACACAAACAAAAACTTAACTATGACAGAAATATTTTGAGCTTTGATTTAAAAATCGGAGACCAAGTTTTGCTAAAAAATGAAACAGGGCACAAGCTAGACTTTAAATACACTGGACCATATAAGGTAGAAAGTATACAAGAAAGAGAAAATATAGTTATTTCAAATAACAAAAATAAGAAGCAAACAGTTCATAAGGATAGATTAAAAATGTTTATTTCATAATCACTTTAATTCTCTTATATATATATCACGTATGATCATACGCAATAAGAACCATATAAAAAAAAAATAAAAAAAAAACCATAATTATATTGAAAAAAAAAAAAAATAAAATAAATAAATAATATATAAATATTACTTTTGATTCAAAACAATACTTTCTGATTCAAAACAATTTTTAATAAGTTAAACTACATAAAAACGAAAAAAAAAGAAACAATTTAATAAAAATATTTTCATTAAATATACACCTAGAAAATAACTCCATATAATTACGTTATTTTTCAAAAGGAGGGAGATGTAGTATGTTCACATATCGAATGCACACTGTACTCAGTGTTACGCATCGATTTAAGTACAGACACCTTATTTGGCATTTTGCATTTGGCCACAATAACAAAACACAAATACATTTATAATCCTAGCAGTTACCGAGTGCCCGGTTATATGACCGCCCTCGAATGCGTGGGAACTGCAGTGTCAGCATATTTCATATGTGCGACCGCTCCGACGGCCAAGTGAACATAGTATCTCTCTCTCTCTCATATATAAGCACAATTATACATAAGCGTCGACCGCAGCTCTGCCGGCGTCTCTGCCGACATAGCCGGCCGATCTTAGCTTTATGCAAACATGTAATAGAATTAAGAATTCAGATTGAAAATAATAAAGCTTGGGGAGCGTACCACTGAGTCGCTCCCAAATTCAACCAAAAATACAAGTCTACAAAAAGAAACATTAAACAAAACACAGAGAAATTGGTTACAAACCAACAACACAAACTATAGACCTAGCGGTACCGCTGACAACACAGAGCAGGTTCTCGTGGATGTTCGCGGCAAACACAGAGAGAGTAGATTAAACAACAACACAAACTATGGGTTAGGCGGTAACGCTGGCAAAACAGAGCAGTAGGAAAAATATTATATTTACAATTTAATTTTGCAAATAGTAAAGTCACTGTCCATTCAGATTAACCGAATGGCCCGTATTAAACTTGATTGCAGGGTTAATGTTAAAATTTTAAAAATCTGAGCTGAGCGGAATAGGTTTTCACAGGAAAAATACGATGTGAAGAAGGAGCGTCGAAAAAAAAAGGCCAAATACTAGAACAGCTTGCGTTGAATTGATGCAAGGATGCTTTCTGGCAGGGTACAGATCTCTGTCAGATCTAAGAGTTCTTTTCAAGAAATTTGTAAATCACCGAAACACCGGAATGGTTCCGTTCAATAGGCGAACGAATAATTTTAAGGGGGAGTCCTCACCGGAGGTTTTTATTTATGTCGAGGAAAACGTGGGCGACGTTGGTTGTATGGAGTCCTATTCCAGGGTACAATCCAACGGGCTGGACCTTCGGGCGAGGCCAAGACGGAAAGGACAGTTTGCGGGCCGAGGATGGAAAGATAGAACTTGATCTACCGGCCAGGAAGGATGCCCACGCGCAAGTGCCAAAATTACAAAGGAGATGAAGAAGCTAGGATGACGAGTCAGGCGGGACGGATGTCCACGCGCAAGCCCCAAAACTACGAAGGTGATAAGGAAACTAGGATGACAGATCAGGCGCGACGGATGTCGACGCGCAAGCGTCAAAACTACGAAGGGTTTGAGGGAACTAGGATGACGGGTGATGCGGGACGGATGTCCACGCGCAAGCCCCAAAACTACGAAGGATATGTGGAAACTAGGATGACGGGTCAGCCGGGACGGATGTCAACAAGAAGTGTGTCCACATTAAGGTCAGGCGGTTCTACGGTAATATATTACTAGGAACGAAAATACGGCTGTTACTTGCTTGGCTTAGATGTCTGGGATACAGCACATAAACTGTCTGCCTAAAGTCGTCGCAACTAGAACTTGAACCAGTGGACTAAGGTGTGCATATGAAAATCTGAAGACTAGAGCGACAGCCTCTGTTGGATGCAATATGAGTAAAGCTTGATTGTGAGAGTCAGAATTGATACTGATTTTATTCCATAAACTTAATGGTATTTATAGGTAAAAAGTGCTTAGGCTAACAGAAATGGGTATAAAGCAAAGGGTTGATTATTATGCATTATTGGCAAATTCGCTAATGGGAGCATGCCCAGTTACAATTCTGCAGAATACGCTTGTGCCAATAAGTGGGTCATTGATTATGTTGCTGACGACTTGACCCGATATTTGATACTTCAGTGCGCTGACTTATAACTATTGCTGCGACTGAACATTCTCCCGGCCGTTGAACAAGTGTTCAACCATCGCCATATGCCATGATCAATATTATTTGTAAGGAAGCTCTCAGGCTGGGATAGTTACTCAGGGCTCCCAGGGTCACTTACAATAATTTGTTTAAGTTCAAGGACTTCAGGGAGGGGGCGAGATAAACCAACCCTAGACGGGCCCTGTGGCCGGGGGTTGTTTCCCAAGGATGCCGACCATGGGCCGAAACCTGCAGCGGGTTTAGATTTCGACAATCGAGTACAGGACTCCGTTGAAATCTCCACCCGCCACACGCTCCGGGATCCGCACTGCCCTTAGACCCGACAAACGAGTGCAAGACTCCGTCGTGATCCACGGCCACTGCGTGCCCCAGGACCGGTGATAGCTTCGGATCCGACAATGGAGTGCAAGACTCCGTCGCAATCCTTAGCCATCACACGGTTCGACCACGATCGGCGGAAGGGTTCTCCTAGATGGGAAAAAATAAAGGACTGGCGAATTTAATTTCCCCTCCTAAAATCACACACACACACAGAATATAACAGGCGATATAGATTTTAGTGCGAAGCACTTTGGTTCATTTATTGTTTTAAAGCTCGAATTTGGGTTTTTTTTTCTCTAAGGGGGGGGGCGTACAAAGTCTTTTGCCACGCCACTCTAGTCAAGTCGGTCGAAGAATGTTTAAAGGTCAGGAAAAATAAAGCGAGCGCTTACGTTTCCTCCCACAGCAGATCCAGCCAGTCGATTTCCCATGCCCCTGCGGCGGCAACCGGGTCGTAGACTGCTTCCACTCCTTCACCACTATCACTCGACATTTTCACTTGTCGTCTTTTTGCAATTGTTCGGTTTCACGGCGGGCGGGTTTTCCCGGGGTTTTGCGGAGTTATCAATCTGGCGCCCGCGAAGTCTCAAGAGTCATTCCTCTTCCTTCTCCTAGATATCTACTCACGTACCCCTCCTTTTGCATTCCGTCGGCGTCGCTGCCGCTGCGCTTCAGCTTTTTTCCAGGCAGAGTTATTTCCCCTTGATCGAAAACACCGATCGAGTTGGATGTCATTTGGTTCGATTGTTCGTTGAAAGCTTTTTTTTTTTTTTTTTTATTAGGAAAGCATAGATATACATAGATATACATAGATATACAGTTATGAACGGTAGAAGAGGAAGAGGTTGAAGAGTTCCGTTCCCGCGGGACTGCCGCAAAGCTATACTTCGCGGGACGGATGGCGGTCAGGTTGCCGCTCGTCCTTATGGCTCGTTGCGTCGACTCTGTTCTCGACGCCTTAAGTCCTTCAGGATGCCGGCAGCCATATTGGCTACCGCATCCCAATTCCTCTGGTTTTCGAGCATGCAGTTTATTACGTTATCCGCTGTCAGGAAACGCTCGGTCTTTGATTCAGCTTCGGCTCGGTTCCTCGCGTATATGGGGCAGATGAAGAATGCGTGCTCCGCGTCTTCGATGCTTGCTGTGCCGCAGTGGTCGCAGCAGGGGTTTGGCTCGTGCTTGAACCTATGCAGGTACGCTTTAAAGCATTCGTGCCCGGAGATCATCTGAGTGAGGTAGAAGTCTACCTGTCCGTGCCTCCTCTGCAGCCAAGGGATGAGGCTGGGGATTAACCTGTGCGTCCACCGTCCTGTGTCCGCATTGGTCCACCTCCTTTGCCAGGCTTCAATCGTACTGCTGCGCTGGGTCCTGCTTCCTGTACTCCCCGTCCTTCGTTCTGCCGCCAGGAGGTCTATTGGTATTGTACCGGCTATCACCAGCGCGGCTTCCTCGGATACCGTGCAGAAGCTGCTCGTGATGCGCAGTGCGCAGCGTCTGTAGACAGCTTTGCACTGGCGACTGTATGTTGCAGTCTTCATAGCTGCGGCCCATATGGGCGCGGCGTACAGGATGGTCGAGGTCACCACTGTGGCTATGATTCTTCTGCTGTGCTGCTTTGGTCCTCGAGTGTTGGCCATCATCCTTGAAATGGATGCTGTCGATCTGGATGCTTTGGCTGCTGCATACGCTAGGTGGGTCTTGAACGATAGCCTGTGATCGATCAGTACCCCAAGGTACTTGATTAAGTCGCTTGTGACTATTAAAGTTGAACCGACTCGAATTGTTGCTTTTTCAACAATCTTCCTGCTGCTTATGAGCACTGCCTCCGTTTTGTGCTCGGCAAGCGATAGCCCGTTGCCTGCGAGCCAGCTCATAAGGGTGTCTATCGAAAGGCTGCATCTCTCCGTGACCTCTTCAAGGTTTTTAGCTACTGTTACCAGCGCTATGTCATCAGCAAAGCCCACTACGGTGCATCCTTCAGGTAGTGTCTGCCTTAGTATCCCGTCATACATGGCGTTCCATAGAGTCGGGCCCAGGACTGAGCCTTGAGGTACTCCACCTGTTACCTGGTACTTATGCTCACCGACGTCAGAGGAGTATGTGAGCACTCTGTCCTTAAAGTAGTCCGCTACGAGGTCGGTAAGGTAGTCAGAGATTCCCATGAGGTGAAGCGCTTGCAGGACAAGGTTCCAGTTGGCAGAGTTGAAGGCATTCTTAACATCCAATGTGCAGACGAGGCAGTACTCTTTTGAGCCGCCTAGCCACCTTTCTCCTTCAATTGCGTTAGCAGCCAATTGGGTGACCGCTCGGATCGCGTCAATGGTCCTCCTTTTCCTCCGGAAACCAAACTGGTGGTCCGACAAAGCTCTGAGTTCGTCGAGCTCCTTTTCGAGGTGGGTGCAGATTATGCGCTCAAATATCTTTCCCATCGTGTTTAGCATACATAGGGGTCTGTATGAGGATGCGTCGTCGTTCATCTTGCCGGGTTTAGGGATGAGCACCAATCTCTGCTGCTTCCATCCTGTGGGAAAGGTTCGTTGGGTGAGACACTTGTTGTACATCTCCGTGAATATACCCGGGTAAGCTGCCACAATTGTGTGCAGCGCAACATTGGGAATGCCGTCGGGACCAGGGGCTTTACCAACCTTGGTTTTCTTAAGAGCGGCTAGTACTTCGGCTTCGCTGGTGAGAACTGTATCGCCTACCCCAGTAGCTTGCCAGGTAAGGGGCGGCTGTGTGGGGAACAAAGTAGACACTATCTGGCCAAGCTGTAGGTGGTCAGTAGGGGTCGGCTGTCTGATGAGCTTGCCCATGACCATCCTGTATGCTGCCCCGAATGGTTCTGCATCGGCCGCTTCGCACAACTCCTGGAAGCATCTGGCCTTGCTAGCTATGATGGCGTTCTTCAGCACCTTTCTCTTGGCCCTGTAGTTTGCTTCGCTCGGCTCATGGTTTCCGCGTCCTCTGCTTCTCTGGCACCTGCGTCGGGCCGCTAGGCAGTCTCTCCTCGCTCCGTCTGTCTCGTCATTCCACCACGGTACGGGTCTACGCCCGTTGCCGCCTTTCGTGGCTTTCTCCATGGATGCATCGCATGCCGTCTGTACTCTATCGGCAATGCTTCTCGCGCAGGTGTTAGCGTCTCCTGTAACGCAGACGCCTTCCATATGGGATAGGAGGGCCACTGTGTCAAGGGTACGTGCTTTGTATGACGTTTGGTGACTGCTTAGGGAGGCCAATCTGGGGCTTGATTGGGTGATGATCAGCGCGTGGTCGCTGTGGGTGTATATGTCTGACACCCTCCATGCGCAATCGCGCGCCAACTCTGGGCTAGCGAAGGTCAAATCGATAACCGACTCACGACCTGACTTGCATTCAACGACGCCACTGCCCCAAGGAGGATGGTTCCTCGCTGCGTCGTAAGCAGGTGTTCGCACTGTTCGACGGTGCAGATGCTGATATTTCGCGAGTGTGAGAGCGTTGAGTTGCGTGTGAATGATGAGAGCGTGTTGGAATGGTTCGAAGCAGAGAGCGAGAGCGCGAGTGTTCGATCGTAGAGTTGCGTGTGGATGCTGATGAGTGGGTGATGAGAGCGTTGAGTCCCGTGTGGATGCTGATGAGTGGGTGATGAGAGCGTGTTGGAACGAGAACGAAGCAGAGAGCGAGAGCGAGAGTGTTCGATGGTGGGTTCTGTGTGGATGCTGATGAGTGTGTGCGCGTGTTGGAACTGCGTGCAGATGCTGATGTGCATTGAAATACGTGTGTGTGTGTGAGCGTTTCAAATGCTGATGAGTGGGTGATGAGAGCGTTGAGTTCCGTGTGTATGCTGATGAGTGGATGACAAGAGCGTGTTGGAACGAGAGCGAGGGGGTGGATGCTGGCGGTGTTGGGTAGGTTGGCTATTAAAAGGCTAAACTAATATTTAACTCTTCATGAGTCTTACATGGCTATAAAAATATTCCTACATGACTACAAAAATTAGTCGGCAATTGTGGGGGCCGTTTTACGGCCCAACGCAGCATACGAGGCTAATTGATGATGCTGCACAGTGGTAAATTGATTTTACCATGCTGTATTCTTAAGCTTAGCCAGCCGTTGTTGTTGACGATCCAGTTCGTCTGATTCAGATGGTTGGGTTGCAGTCTCTCGAGCTGACTCTGATGTATCTGCCACAACGGGCGTTGTTATATTGCCAAAACGAATGTTCGCTATATGTGATTCGGTGATCAACGTGCTGAATGTGCTAATACTAATATTGGCGTTTCTTGCGGTGCAGCCTGGAGAAAGAGACAAGAAACCCGATCCATCAAGGTGAATGGTGGATGGTATTCCCTTGCATACAGCTTGAAGTTATATTTGGTTGTGGGTCGCAAACATCCATCTGTTTCGTTTATGCGTTCTTTACCAAATCAAATCTGCTTTCGACTTAATAATCTCACAGAGTATTTTAGATTTGTTTTTGAATAGCTGAAACTCACACCGATTTTCAGCGTTGAATGCGGCTTGATGGTTAAAGCAAATGTATTCGTTGTTGGATAATACTAGACATTGCTTGAACTCATCCTCAGTAAGACCAATGAATTGATCTCTGTGGGAAGTTACAGCTATGATAGGTTTCTTAGTGTCGAAACGATTCCAGCCTCCTAATTTCCACGTCGGGATGGGTATGATGCTTCCTGCTGTGCTGTTGATACCAGGGGCACTGTTATTTTGAATATAACATGATCTGTTGTGGTTGTTGTGGTTCCCTCAGCGCGCATGATTTTATAGAGTTCCATTACATTTTCCGACGAGACCGGCAACATCTGATCCGGAAGTAGATGATCCTGAATTTTGTCTAATTGGTCTCTTAGCTGCTTAGGAGTTACCAGTTTCCGCTTGCATCCGCTGCATTCCAGTTGCCAGCAGGGTTAGCTGGGCAGTTAAGATACAAATGCTTGCTGTAAGAGGTCGCCTTGATATCTGCCGCGTTCCTTGTTTATGGTTGCTAGTTGATGCTCCAAATTTCTGATGCGGTTATCAGTCAATGACTTGCTTTTCCTGACTACGTTTATAGTAGAATCCAAGATCGACGTTTGATTTTTGAGTAGCATCATCAACACGTCTTCTCTGGATACCTGGCGTCAGGTACGCCAAATAGTGAGTTAGCCACTTTACCTACTATATCTAGTGGTGATCTTCGCTGTCGGGAATGGTTAATCAGATAACTTCTTTCTTGTAGCTCGCAATGTATATGTTTAAAATGCTCAAATATAGAGATGCAAGCGTTTTCTTTATGCAGATCAGAACACGTGTGCCTGAGTTTCTTAATCCCAGTGGACAATATGTTCATATCGCTCCAATATGGTTTCAAATCATAATACGCAATGATGGTCCATTCCGAAATTGCCGTTCTTGCAGTCGTTCATAGAATATTCCGGGCTGATTGGCGAACTGAGTTCTATTGCGAGCGGAAGAATAAGTAGCATTGTTAGTATCGTTGGTAAAACTGGAACTTTTACTTTCTTCCTTTTTGGTACCTCTTCTGCAACTATTGCTCCTTCGATGGAACTGTTAGGCCGCTCTGTCGATACTTCTTCTTTAAGAAGCGGTGCAAGCCTCGTGATTGGTCGCTGAAATACCCCAGACGCAGTTTTTACGTCTACTACACGTACGTAATTATTTTTGCCAGGATATGTCTTTACTATTTTTCCCATCGGCCAACTCATCACCGGCAGGTTATCTTCCTTTACTAATACAAGTAGCCCTTCTTTGACGTTCTGCGACATGTTCTTCCATTTGTTGCGCATTTCAAGCTCTTGAAGGTATTCCATTAACCACGGCTTCCAGAATTCTGCTTAAGTCTGGACACTAATTCCCATCTTTTTACCAATGTTTTGTTGGTTGGGGAGAGATTTACATCGGGTGGGGCCGTTAGAGGCTCACCAATCAGGAAATGGCCTGGGGTTAATGCAGACACATCCGTAGGATCGGATGACATGGGTGTAATAGGTCGAGAATTAAGAATTGGTTCGACTTCCACAATTACAGTGTTAAGCTCCTCAAATGTAAATGATGCGGTGGCTGTGACTGATGCTAGTAATTGTTTCGCAGATTTTACTGCAGCTTCTCACAGCCCGCTCAGTCGGATCTAAGAGTCCTTTTCAAGAAATTTGTAAATCACCGAAACACCGGAATTGTTCCGTTCAATAGGCGAACGAATAATTTTAAGGGGGAGTCCTCACCGGAGGTTTTTATTTATGTCGAGGAAAACGTGGGCGACGTTGGTTGTATGGAGTCCTATTCCAGGGTACAATCCAACGGGCTGGACCTTCGGGCGAGGCCAAGACGGAAAGGACAGTTTGCGGGCCGAGGATGGAAAGATAGAACTTGATCTACCGGCCAGGAAGGATGCCCACGCGCAAGTGCCAAAATTACAAAGGAGATGAAGAAGCTAGGATGACGAGTCAGGCGGTGATAAGGTGATAAGGAAACTAGGATGACAGATCAGGCGCGACGGATGTCGACGCGCAAGCCCCAAAACTACGAAGGGTTTGAGGGAACTAGGATGACGGGTGATGCGGGACGGATGTCCACGCGCAAGCCCCAAAACTACGAAGGAGATGTGGAAACTAGGACAGCCAGGACGGATGTCAACAAGAAGTGTGTCCACATGAAGGTCAGGCGGTTCTACGGTAATATATTACTATGAACGAAAATACGGCTGTTACTTGCTTGGCTTAGATGTCTGGGATACAGCACATAAACTGTCTGCCTAAAGTCGTCGCAACTAGAACTTGAACCAGTGGACTAAGGTGTGCATATGAAGATCTGAAAACTAGAGCGACAGCCTCTGTTGGATGCAAAATGAGTAAAACTTGTTTGTTAGAGTCAGAATTGTTACTGATTTTATTCCATAAACTTAATGGTATTTATAGGTAAAAAGTGCTTAGGCTAACAGAAATGGGTATAAAGTAAAGTGTTGGTTATTATGCATTATTGGCCAATCCGCTAATGGGAGCATGCCCAGATACAACTCAACAGAATACGTTTGTGCCAATAAGTGGGTCATTGAAAATGTTGCTGACGGCTTGACCCGATCAGTGAGTGCGCTGACTTATAACTATTTCTGCGACTGAACAAAGGCTACTGGGGCGAACGGGAAGGATGTCAACATTCAGGCCAAAGCAGCTGCACCGGTAGCTGTGGGGAATGAGGTTAGGTTAGGTTTTTAATCCTACTAAGATAGGAAAATGCACAGTCAGAGGGTACGATTATATATTCTTTGCCATTTATTCAGGTTATCCTCGCTTGAGTCCGCTACAACGTTTTATATATTTGGTTTTCCTTAAAACCAGCCGCAAACCACTGCGACAAACTTGCCTAAATTAAATTTTCGGAGCACGCGCGACCAGAAGACTGTGAGCTGTCCGTTAGGCGTCAAGGTTTGTCTGTCCTGCGATCCTAAACCGGTGGAAAAATTCGTTATTCTTGAAGCCTCGTTAAACCGTGTCCGGATCACACGTTGCACGATCCCGAGAGAAGAGCGCTCTTCCTTTTCCTCATGCATTCCACCTCACGCATTCGGGATTTCTAGTATTTTCCTATTACTGGTATCTGAGCTCCTTTGCTTTCCTAGTATTTAACGTGTATTGGAAAAATATCGGTTGGCGTTGCCACACCGGGTTCTGAACTTAGTTATAATATATTTATTTTTACTCTTATTAACTTAATATTTAGTATTTCACGATATCTCTCTTAAAGCTATTCCCATAGGTTTCGTCAGCACCGAATTGGTTGACTCCGCCGGCTCTAAAGATTATTTTCCAAGCTTATTTTCCGGAAACAGTGACTTCGTCGGTACCAGATGTATCCATTGTCACAGTTGCTTCACATTCACCTGAGTCAACAGAAATTGCTGCACCTACCAAGTTCGGATTTGGGAAGGATCCCAAAATCGTATTTACTGCCGTTGAGCTGGCTTTTAGTAATTTTGTTTGATGTACATCGTGGCAAATTAAGAGGATAATAATTTCGTGTTCGTCTAACGGGAACATTAAGAGTTAGGCGGCTTACAAGTTATACAGAATCAATATCACCTCTTATAAGATTATGCATAAAAATAGTAACAAGCATTTTTCTCCGATTTGCAAGTGTCGGCAAATTAAGCAATAATAATCTACTCTGGTAGGAAGGTAGCCTTACGTTTTGATCCCGTTCAAACTACGAAGGGCAAAAAGGAGAAATTTTTTATGTACCGACTCTATACGGTCAATGTGCACTTGGTATTGTGGGCTCCAAACCGAAGAACAATATTCCAATATAGGACGGACAAGGAAGGTAAATAATAATTTGCTTATATAAGGGTCATCAAATACTTTTGACCAACGCTTTATGAACCCAAGAACACTCATAGCTTTGTTGACAGTCGACATTATGTGGCAGTCAAATTTAAGCTTCGGGTCCAGAAGAACGCCCAAATCATTTACTGAACATATACGGTCAAGTGGCAAATTCTGAAGCAAATAACTTATAAAGGTAGGGGTAACCCTATGAAAGGTCATTACGTTGCATTTTAGGCAGTTCAAATTTAAGAGGCTATACTCACACCATACTTGAAAATGATCAATGTCTGATTGTAAGCCAAAACCAGACTCTATATTATTGTATGTCAAACACAGCTTAACATCATCAGCATACATTAGTACACGAGAATGTGCTACGATAGAGGGAAGATCGTTAATAAACAAAGTAAACGGCAAAGGGCCTAAATGACTACCTTGAGGAACTCCAGATGTCACGTTGATCATTTTAGAAACAGCGTTCTTAAATATGTCCCTCTGAGTCCTTCCATTCAAATAACTTGAAATGGGTAATGTGGTAAGATGATTAAAAAATTTGATCACATTTATCAAGGATTGCCATAAAATTACAAAGAAAAATATTATTGTTTTTTATATTTTTAAACATTTTCTGTGAAATAAAATAATTTGATCGTCAGATCGTGGCAGGTGTGACCCTAACTTACAACGAAGTTAACACCAAATTTATCTGCATTTTGCATTTTGGTATTATCAAGTGTATGATGCAGGGTCACATCATTTTACATTTCGTCCAAAAAAGTGAAAAAAGTGAAAAATCGTTCGGTTAATTCTAAAAAACCAGAAAAAGGTAAGTGATAATATAAATGTTGTTGCTTAATAATCTTTATTTCAGCGTTACAGAGGTTAGTACCACAGATATTTTCGCCATATTTTATTTTTAACAAAAACTCTGCATTTCAGTGTCTCTTGAAATGTTTTTAATCTTCATCAGTGGTAAATGGTGTGCGGTGTTCATTAAATGGTTGTATGAATAGTACTTCAGTACTAACTTAGTTGTTTAACTCAATCAAAATATTATATTTATTTCAGCCAGGCCGATTGAGACTTCTTGGGACCAGAACTGTTGCGCTTGCATTTTCCGTGTGTGATTTTTTCTTTTCATAGCTCTCATCCCCGACATTAAACATCTGATCAGAGGGTATATGAACGGCCATGGCAAACTAGGCATAATTTCTGGAGAGATCCCTTAATTTTGTATGGAGATGTAATAATGGTAATTACTCTTATTATTCCTGGTCTTAAATTCATATCTTAATTATTTTTGATATTTTCAGAAGACATGGATACCTAAGACCTGCATTCGGCCAAGCAAAAACCGGGAATGCTTCAGGCATTAACAATTTTTAATTCCAATGATTCGATTGTAAATATTATTAATAAATGCATATACAAATATTACATGAAATAAAGTTATTTTTTATTGTGGGAAATCAGATACTGCAAAGTATTGGAAAACCAAAACTGGGAGGGTGTGGAAAAGCAGATATTGCAAATAGAGGAAAACCATAACTGAGCACGTGTGGAAAAACCAGTGGATTTTGTCCTGCATTCTTCTGACAGAGATCCAGATAGAAACCTCATTTCCCCCTTACTTTTTGTGTCACCCTCGTGTATTTTGAAACCAGAGATGGAAGAAATGTAAGGGGTGAATGAGGTTTTGTCCCTTCTGCTTATATGGAGAAACCTGATGAAAATATGTTATTTTCCAGAGGAATTTTCCCGGTGGGAATTCAAGTAGGTAGGTCGCTTAACAAAACCATGCTGACACGGTGATATTAGCGAAGAACATAAATGTTGTATATGAGAAGTTATTATACGTTCAAAGGCTTTTACATTTTGTCGACAATTTAGGAATAGCTCTATAATTCTGGGCATCTGCCTTCGCACCCTTTTTGTGAAGTGGAATAATAAAAAAATCCTTCCAGATAGCTGGAAAAACTGATGATGAAATAGACAAATGAAAAAGTTTAAGAATCGGTTTACAAATGGTTGATGCACAAAACTTAAGCACACACCCAGGAAGTCCATCAGGACTGGCAGAATAAGTTGGCGTTGTTGTTGTTAAATCTCTTAAGAGAGAACTTTCGGTTTATTACAGGTGAAAAAATGCAATTTGCTATTTAAGGGATTAGGGTAGTTAGAATTAGATGAAGGCAATACCGATGACTTACGCTTAGCGTTAACAAAGTTATAAAACTGCTTCGGGTCATTTGAAAATTCAAATTTACAACGATTCAAATCCATAGAATGGCCACCACATATTTGGAAAAATCGGATGGCTTACCCGATTTTGTATACTTTTTATAAGTGTTTGCTTTAAGGTTTGTAAGTCTTTGAAGCGCATTTTTAAACCAGGGGGGCCTGTTCGGCTTTGGAGGAAGCCTATCAGGAACGCATTCATTAAAAAAAGAGTTAAGTACACTATAGAACAGTTCAGTGGCACTTTCGATGTCCATAAAGGTTTGAAAATCTGTCCAATTATATTGAGAAATCATTAAGTTAAGTTTACCATAGTCACATTTACAAAAGCATCTGATTTTTGTTGGAGGAACTAAAAGGGAGAGGGTATCAAGGTAGGGGAGGCAAATTGTCAATTCCATAGTTGGATGGTATCGGTCGTACCAGACGAGACAAGAGCGTCAATTATAGATACCGTGACTTCAGACGGCTCTGAAACAAACACAAGATCTAATTGTCTATTTAATGAATTTCGTAAAAAGCAACTTTCTGTAACGATAATTCTAAAAGGCCATAAATTCTCTCAGAATTTAGGGTAGAGGTAACTAAAAATAGAACGCCGCCCCCCTACGGGAAAGGCGATCGGTTCTGTAGTATTAAAGTTGTTTGACTGAACTTCAGAGTCGGTTATCTCTGGTTTCAGCCAAGTTTCTGTAAAAGCCGAGGAGTCTGCATAAATCTTTGGTAGCTTCATGTTAAGTCCTCTAACATTTTTGTAAGCCAAGAATACTGTACCTATGGGTATGGTCAACACCGAATTGGTTGACTCCGCCGGCTCTGAAGATTTTATTAGAGCCTAACTTTTAGATACATGGACTACACCGGAACTAGCTGTATCCATTGGCAGTGAACACCCTCACTTACCACTGTGTCACCAGAAACTGCAACAGCTACCAAGTTCGAATTTAAGGTGGATTCTACATTCGCATTTACTGTCGTTGAGCTAGCTTTTTTGCGTTTGGGCGACTCGGTTAATAGTTTTTATACCCGTTACTCGTAGAGTAAAAGGGTATATTGTATTCGTGCAAAAGTATGTAACAGGTAGAAGGAAGCGTTTCCGACTCCATAAAGTATATATATTCTTGATCAGGATCACTAGCCGAGTCGATCTAGCCATGTCTGTCTGTCAGTCCGTATGAACGCTGAGATCTCGGAAACTATAGTTGGTATTAAATTTAATTAATTTAAATTAATTTTTATTGATGTAACATCCTAGCGCTGCAAGCGTAAGCTTATTATTATTGCGACAGTCACATTGACAAGAAATTGCTTATTACATTTAGATTTAATACTTAAAAGCTAACAATTTTCAAAATCATTAAATTACAGAACTATTAAACATTTAATTCTTATATACTATTGGGTTGGCAAGAAAGTCATGTCGTTTTTTTCAATATTTTCAAATATGATTTATTTATATCAGGACTTATAATTAATCAATTATGTATTCGCCGTTTTGTTCGACCACTAATGACCATCCCTCGGGCAGCTGCATAATTCCGCGCTCGAAGAACTTTTGGTCTTTTCCAGCAAAGAATCGAGACAAATGGTTTTCGACAGTCTCATCTGAATCAAAGTTTTTACCATTCAAAGAGTTTTGAAGAAAGCGAAACAAATGGTAATCTGAAGGTTCTAAGTCCGGACTATAAGGTGGATGTGGTAGCACTTCCCAATTCAGCTCCGTTAATTTTTGCCGAGTGACCAAAGATGTGTGGGGCCTAGCGTTGTCATGGTGAAATACTATACCCTTGCGATTAGCTAGTGCCAGCTCCTTTTTTTTAATTTTACTCGTAGAGTAAAAGGGTATATTGTATTCGTGCAAAAGTATGTAACACCTAGAAGGAAGCGTTTCCGACCCCATAAAGTATATATTTTCTTGATCAGGATCACTAGCCGAGTCGATCTAGCCATGTCCGTCTGTCCGTCTGTCTGTCCGTATGAACGCTGAAATCTCGGAAACTATATAAGCTATAGGGTTGGGAAGAAAGTCATGTGGTTTCTTTTCAATATTTTCAAAGATGATTTATTTATATTAGGACTTATAATTAATCAATTATGTATTGGCCGTTTTGTTCGACCACTAATGACCATCTCTCGAGCAGCTGCATAATTCCGCGCTCGAAGAACTTTTGGTCTTTTCCAGCAAAGAATCGAGACAAGTGGTTTTCGACAGCCTCATCTGAATCAAAGTTTTTACCATTCAAAGAGTTTTGAAGAGAGCGAAACAAATGGTAATCTGAAGGTGCCAAGTCCGGACTATAAGGTGGATGTGGTAGCACTTTACAGTTCAGCTCCGTTAATTTTTGCCGAGTGACCAAAGATGTGTGGGGCCTAGCGTTGTCATGGTGAAAGACTATACCCTTGCGATTAGCTAGTGCCGGCTCCTTTTCTTTAATTTTTTCCGCCAAATTGGATAGCTGGCGACAGTACACATCTGAATTGATGGTTTTATTCCGTCCCAGCAGCTCAAAGTGCACAACATCCTTCCAATTCCACCAAACAGACAGCATAACTTTCCTCTGATGGATATCGGCCTTTGATGTGGCTTGGGCTGGCTCATCTTTCTTGCTCCATGATCTTTTTCGTTGGACATTATTGTAAACAACCCACTTTTCGTCGCCAGTAATGATCCGCTTCAAAAAAGGATCGTTTTTAATCCGTTGCAGCAGAGAATGGCAGATATTGATACGCTTAGTTAGGTGAATTTCCTTTAAGTTATGCGGAACCCAAACATCGAGCTTGTTTACGTAGCCAAGTTTCTTCAAATGGTTTTTAACCATTGTATGCGACACACTGAGCTTCTTTGACATCTCCCGCGTTGAATAACGCCGGTTTTCATCCAGCAAAGCCTGAATTTGTTCGTCAAAAACGGCCGATGATCGGCCAGAACGTGGGGCGTCTTTAACTCCAAAATCTCCAAGCCTGAATTAGGCAAACCAGCGCTGACATTGGCGATCACTCATGGCATCTTTACCATACACTTCGCACAATTTTTCGCGAGCTGCGACCGCTTTTTTTCTTTTTCGGAAATAAAAAAGCAAAATATGCCGAAAATGCTCACTCCATGTTTAATTTGATATAGCTTCCACAAATGTTATCGAATAATTACCAAATTTTCATTGATAGTACCTTAGACAATAAGCTTTAAAACGATACTAAAAAGTGTGACCCTGGTGCTCGATTAGTCGTAAATAAATTAGATTAAAAACGATTACTAAAAAAAAGACATGACTTTCTTGCCAACCCAATAAAATTGTTCAATTTGGCCCCCTGAAGAAAGATCAAGAAATAAAAATTGGCCCCATGTTACAAATTCCACAATCGCCGCTAAGTCACCGACGCTAATTTGACGCACATTAAAGGAAAGATAATTTTAGGCTGGATTTTATTTAATCGGTCCTTCAAAACAAATCTTGTTGATCTTGGCCTTTCTACCTTGTTCTACCTTTCCTCTTTCGTTAATTGACCCTGTATTTTTTGTTTATTAAAAATTAACTTTTAAAACTGTTTAAACCGAGTTATGTTTTTCTCATTGTATAAATATTATTTCTTGATAATTAAATTATTTACTTAAGAATGTAGCAAAGGTATTTTAACAATATGATGCACGTGTAAGACAGAGCAAAAGAATCATTTGATTTGAATATTTAGTTTTCTTTTAATATTTTTAATGCGATTTGAATTTTAAAACACAAAAATCTGTAAGAAAGTGTCTTAAATCTGTTGTGGAAATGTAAAAGAAATATTCTGTTAGCAAAAGGATGTTTTTTTTTAATGGCTTAATGGGCTTTTTGTATGTTCACCGATATTTTAAAATTTAACATTTACCTAAAAAAAAGGCGAAAAAGAAAAGATTTGCGATATAATCGATTTTTTAAACGCGCATTTTAAATGTGATGTGACGGTGGTATTTTCCATTTGAGCGGTCACACTTAAGGTTACGACATAATGCAGAGTGGAACAAAAACACATACATACATATGTGGAGGTCGTGACGTCACATTAAGCACAGCAAAATTTGGAAATTAGAGGCTAAGAAAGGGACAAATATATATACATTAAAGACATTTTTCCACTATGCTGTTTTTTCGGTATTTTTCGGTATTTTCGATTGGCGACGCGTTAGGCGGACGTGAGGTGTTTCCATTGGCAAACGCGTCTGAAAACAGCTGTTGTGCTATTGTCATTTGCGAGCTGAAGTAAACAATTAAATAATTTGTTATTGATAAATACAATCTCAGAACATCATTTGCACACAATAAATATTGCCCAAATGCTGGATGCAAGCACCACATCCCACGCTCTGCTGCTAAAGGAAATATCGTCAAGGAGAGTTTGGACATACGTAAGCTGGAAAACAAACAAGTATTATTATTGTTAAACTACCAAACTACCATATACATGTGTATGCCTAGAATCGAAATGGGACCTTTTGGGAGACTGACGTGCAGCAAAATTCAGACGAGTTCTTTAAGGAATCCTTCCGCGTAGACAGAAAATCATTTCAGAAGTTAGTGGAGCTGCTGCCAGGCCTGGCAAAAAAAAGACACAGTCTTTCGACGAGCCATTCTGTTGCTCTCTATGCGCTTGGGTCATCCTCGGAATACGTAACTATAGACAGATTATTCGGCGTATCTACCACCATCGTATGCAAAATAGTCAACGAATTCTGTGTCAAAGTCAAGTCAGTAATGGCTTAAGAATGTGTGGAAGGATTTCAAAAAACTAGGATTCCCACAATGTTTTGGAGCTATGGGTAAGGTCAGATTAGGGAATACCCAGAATGTTTTTGATCCCATTTCACAGTAGCTCTAATGAATGATCAAAATTGTACATTTTAGATTAAATTTTTGTCATTGCTCATCGGTCGAGGTACCAAATTCCAAAAAAAATACCAGAAGGGCCCATCGGTTTTTACAATTTTGCTCATTAATTGCTCATTGCAGCTGACATATATCTGTCTTGCTCGCACCTACGTAAAATCGTATAGGCTGAGAAAAATTTGCTCTAATGAATGAGCAGAACAATGTCGCGGAATAACCGCATTAAGAAGGCTGAATTTGCTAAAAATTTAAATGCAGTCATTTGCGGGTGTGCCATAAGATTATGAACATTAAATTTTTAAACCATTTTAACAACATTTATAACAGAGAAATGGCAAAACAAATAATACAAACAAAAAAAACAAATCGAATTTGAGTCGTTTATTGTTCTAATTTGTAGCTCAGACGCGGCGCCTAATTATTTCCGAATTAATTAGATTTCTTTTAGATTTTTATGTCAATCCGTTCTGGGCGAATTTTGCTACTGACCGTATTATTGGTCCACAATTATATAGGTTTAGATTTGTTATGCTAAGACCGATTACACTAGTTTACAACTCTTTTTTTTCTATATAAACGCTGGGACTCATTTTTTTCGTTTACTGTTGAGTCACTCATCACGATGAAGTAATTAAAAAATATTCAAAAGAATCTGATTGCCTAAAGCAAATGAGGAATTAAATAAACTTGTAGACACCGGCAGAACTTAGCGTTTTTAAAAACTTAGACAGACGATCTACTCCTTTACGCAGTTTTATTCCAAGTGCCGTCTGAGCCAATTCGCCGTGGTGCGAAAAAGCTAACATCGATCAGGGTTGCTTCGAGTGCAAATTAACATATTAGGTTTACACGGTTGGTTAACATGATCATAAATTCAAAAGAAAGCCGTTACATGTCAAGACGTTGGGGGTGTTTTGATTAGCGATTCTAGCCGGCTGTGCCCCGCCTCACAGCTATCTGTGGCGCAACACGTATCAACATTACAACATTCAAAATAATATGTAAAATAAGATAAGCAGGTGAAATAACTATACATCGCCTGCGTTGAAGAGCTCCAGATCTTCAATCCAATGGTAATGGGGCTAGATAGTGAATTGCTCACTTGTAGGTTTCGCATTTGGTCTTGACAACTGCCTTGCCACCTTGCCGTCGGTCCCAGCGATCACTTTTGTGACGACGCCGAGTAACCACAAGTTGCCTCTTTGATAACGACGAAGGTACCAGTCTAGTTTGCGAGATCCTTTGTCCATTTGGCCCTTTGTTGCAAGCTTGCGAGGTATTCGCGAGACCAATCTCGCCTGAAACGTTGCTTGATTGCTGATACGAGTTGCCACCGCTGCAGGCAACTCAGATTATCCTTCATCAATGGAGGCAACTGTACTGGTGGCAATGTAGCGAGGGTGGTGCCAACGAGAAGTTTGCAGGAGTGATAGCTTTCCCATCGTTGGGGCTGTGGCTATCTGCGACCAATGGACGTGAGTTTAGCACCGCTTCGACCTCGACAAGCACAGTCTGGACTTCGTCTTCCTTCAACAGAGCGTTTTCGACTGCTTTGATGAAAATATGTTTGGCGGACTTGACAGCCGCTTCCCACGAGCCCCCAAAATGGGGTGCTCGTGGGGGTATGACGACGAAATCGAAGTGGTGAGATCCGCCGAGAGTGTTGTACGTTTCCTTGTTATCTGCGATTTTGGCTTTGATCTCCTGAAGCATTCTTGACGAACCCACGAAATTTGTTGCGTTGTCGTAGTACAACTTTTCGAGAGGTCCGCGGCGAAAATAAATCTGCTGAGACAAAGTAGAAAGGAGTTAGACGTAAGATCCTTTATGAGTTCCAAATGAACAGCTTTTGTCGAGAAGCAGATAAAAACTGACACGTACATTTTAAGTGGGGTTTTGCCGCGGATTCCTAATGACACTCGAATTGAGCCGAAAAAATCCACTCCGCTAACTCTGAATTGCCGACTGCTTAGAAAGCGATTAGACGGTAGATTGCCCATTATTTTAGAATACAACCTAGGCTTGTATCGAAAGCGGTTAGTGCATTGACGTACAACAGCACTGCATTCTCGACGGGCGTTGATCAGCCAAATACTTTAGCGAAGCAAGCCGACGAGTGCGCGTGGCATTAATAAGGGAAACTTGGCGTTATGTTTCAATGGAGCGTGCAACAAGCGTCCAACAAGCGTCCACCAACTCGCAATAATTGTAACGTACAATTACCAACTGTTTCTGTGCTAATGAATGCTAATGAACCCATAAAAAAGGGGGAGCTAGTAAATATGGAAGAAGGGGTCAAGAACAATGACATAACTTTTGACTGACACCCCAACATTAGGGGATCGTACTGCGCGGCCGGCGACGATCCATTTGGCACACGAATGTGTGGAGGGGAGGGAATGTGGCCGAAACACAGCCCGATCGTGTTTCGATCGTGTTACGATCGTGTTACGATCAAGCGACAGCTAAGCTTGTGGGGCAGTGCAGACAGAAGACCGATGAACTTTACGAACAAAGAAATACGGCGAGCTTAGCCGGCAGCCAGCGTGCCTGCTCAGGACGCAACTTCCTCGGCCCAAGTCCTTCTCAGGACTGGGGCACTAATATGCTGACGGAACATATTTTTAGATACGATGAGAAATTTTCAGCGACGCGAAGAATTGGATTCGACTCAGCCTTTGAGGTGGTGTGTGATGCAGCATTAGCTCGAATTTCAACCTGGGCGTCTGGTAAAGTCTTCTCCAAATGTTCTTTGATTGGCCAAACACTGGGGTCAGCACTCAAGAACTGTGGTCCATCAAACCAGAAGGCCGCGTCTAGCTCCTTAACCATACAGCCTCGCGAAGGCAGGTCTGCAGGATTGCAACTAGTTGGCACATGTCTCCAAGTTGCAGTTAGGGCGAGTTCATGAATGGCTAAGACCCTGTTGGCTACGAAGGTTTTGAGGGCTAAGAGACCTGTACGTAACCAAAAAAGAACTACTTCGGAACCTGACCACATTACTACCTTGTCTACACTAAAATGTATCAATTTCTGGACATCGCTCCAAAGTTTAGCAAGTAGACGGGCTGCGCAAAGTTCTAACCTCGGTATGCATAGGCGGTTTATGGGCGAGACTTTCGACTTTGCCGTCAATAAAGTTGTTTTGATGCCCTCTGTAGTCACAGCACGGACGTAGATGCAGCAACTATATGCGTATTCTGATGCGGCCGCGAATCCGTGTATTTGATAGCTGCCTGTTTGACTTGTGCCGACGTATCTGGGAATCTGAATGGACCTTATCTCTTGAGACGAGGTGGCGACCAACGCTTATACATCTCTGGCGGAATTTCTTTATCCCAATTTATCTTCACCGACCAAATTTTTTCAATTAAGATTTTGGCAAGTGTGACAAGAGGACAAATCAAACCTAATGGATCGAAAAGGCGAGATGCGAATGAAAGGGTCGAACATTTTCTTGGTGGGACGTTTCCATCCAGTTCGAGAATATTAAATTTAAACACATCCTTCTTTGGTCTCCAAGTAAGCCCTAAAGTCTTAAGGTCCCCAGTGTCGCCAAGAGGAATTTTTGCTTCCCATCGTTGGGGCTGTGGCTATCTGCGACCAATGGACGTGAGTTTAGCACCGCTTCGACCTCGACAAGCACAGTCTGGACTTCGTCTTCCTTCAACAGAGCGTTTTCGACTGCTTTGATGAAAATATGTTTGGCGGACTTGACAGCCGCTTCCCACGAGCCCCCAAAATGGGGTGCTCGTGGGGGTATGACGACGAAATCGAAGTGGTGAGATCCGCCGAGAGTGTTGTACGTTTCCTTGTTATCTGCGATATTGGCTTTGATCTCCTGAAGCATTCTTGACGAGCCCACGAAACTTGTTGCGTTGTCGTAGTACAACTTTTCGAGAGGTCCGCGGCGAAAATAAATCTGCTGAGACAAAGTAGAAAGGAGTTAGACGTAAGATCCTTTATGAGTTCCAAATGAACAGCTTTTGTCGAGAAGCAGATAAAAACTGACACGTACATTTTAAGTGGGGTTTTGCCGCGGATTCCTAATGACACTCGAATTGAGCCGAAAAAATCCACTCCGCTAACTCTGAATTGCCGACTGCTTAGAAAGCGATTAGACGGTAGATTGCCCATTATTTTAGAATACAACCTAGGCTTGTATCGAAAGCGGTTAGTGCAACAGCACTGCATTCTCGACGGGCGTTGATCAGCCAAATACTTTAGCGAAGCAAGCCGACGAGTGCGCGTGGCATTAATAAGGGAAACTTGGCGTTATGTTTCAATGGAGCGTGCAACAAGCGTCCAACAAGCGTCCACCAACTCGCAATAATTGTAACGTACAATTACCAACTGTTTCTGTGCTAATGAATGGGTTAAGCTTTTGAAAGGAATTTTGTACGTACTTAGGCAACTTTTCAAATTCGATTGCAAATGATTCACGTTGAACAGACTGCACGATCGTTAAAAACGAGAAAGCTAATTCGGAAGCTGAGAGCGAAGTGCTAGTCCACAGAATCCAATTTCGGCCTCTTGTAAAGCGAGAAATGTAGGTATTATTTGTAACGAGCGCTGGTTATGGCGGGAGGAGAGGAAAGAAGGGGGCAGCAGAATCCACAGTCCGTAAAGTTGCAAAAGAAAAAAAAAGACCAACATTTGCACAATGCAATATAGTGCACCAATTGGGCAATTCAATATTCAAATATAGCGGTCAGTAAAGCAACAAAAGGCAGATATGAACCCGAAAGCTGACGCTAGCTAAATCCAAAAGTGGGCCAGCTAGCTAGAGCAAGGTGAAATGAGTACCTAGATGGGATCACTTAGGTACGAAAATAAGAACCCGGAAGCAAAGAGAAAAGCTCAGCCACGGTATAAAAGAACTAAAACTCCACTGAGAAGTCAGTCAGATTCTCAGATACGGCCGGCAATAATACCATTCAGTCTCATACCGACAGTAGCCGCTAGCTACGAGGAAGGAGGATTTTCTGCCCCCCGAGTCCAATGCAACCAGGAGACCAGGACTCGTTGTCCTCTTCTCCTGTCCTCGATAAGGACACGCCTATCGATTAGCAAGGATCTGAAGAGTCGAACACCGCCGCCAATTTCACCAAAACCAGGGAGAAGATCGGACATAGGGATGCCTTCGGACAAGCGAACAATACTCCGATGTCAGTTTCCGCAGAACTCGGTGATCCCCACGCTTCTGAATTTGAAAAAGATGTAGCAGCGATCCGTTCCGAAGCGTAGAGACTATTGCTCACTTTGGAAAAAGCAGTGTGCAGTACCAAATCTGTTAAAACAGTGAAGTCCAAAACGAGCCAATGAAAATTAATGTGGACTTATACATAGCTCAATTTAATTAAAAATGGTGAACAAGTGAAAATCAAGAGATCAGAAATATGATCCGTCAGTAAAGATATATATATGTTTGTGTTTAAGTAAAAACAAGAGAGAACGCTGTAGTCGGGTGTCCCGACTATCTAATACCCGTCACTCGGCTATGAGTGCGAGGGAGATGGAGATATAAAACTTTGATTGCGCATAACTTTTTAATGAATGGTCCGATTTGAAAAATGTCTTCTACATTTCGATAGGTATTAATAAACACTATAAAATTGCATTTTTAATTTATACATTTTTAAAATGTTAAAAGATGTGGCCGCCAGACACATTTTAAAATCGTTTAAGGCGATTGTGGGCGTTGGGGGGGCGTGGCAACTCGTTGAAACAAACTTGCGCTGCGTAGGAAGCCCAAGAATCTATATTATTTATACCAACTTTCTAGCTTTTACAGTTTCCGAGATCTCAGCGTTCATACGGACGGACAGACGGACATGGCTAGATCGACTCGGCTAGCGATCCTGATCAAGAATATATATACTTTATGGGGTCGGAAACGCTTCCTTCTACCTGTTACATACTTTTTCACGAATATAATATACCCTTTTACTCTACGAGTAACGGGTATAATAATGTAGTTAAGAACAACAGTGGTTTGACGCACATATATATATATATATTGTTGTTGGTGCTTGGCGACCTTTTTGATGTAATCAAACAATTGGTTTGGCTGGCTCGAGGTCTGGGTGCTTTATTTTTGGCGTTTTTTCCCAATATATTTCGATCTACTCCGGAGATCGTCTTCAGGGGAATGATTTTTAAATCAAAGCGCACGACGTCCGATCTGTCCGCCGTGGAGTTGTATATATATATTGTATATATATATCAATTATAATATCTCCCAAAGCCCACGATCCGGAGCGTCGAGATCTCATCGCCCAGGACTTAAAGGGGTAAGTTTTTCGGAACACGGTTCCTATTTATCAACTACATATACGTATATATCCGTGCTCAGTCAATATTTGTGTAGGCCTTGAATTTTTATGGTAGTCTACACAAACTGTTTTCAAAATTAGTAGTCCCAAAAGAAACATTTCATTGTATTTTTACATATCATTTTATTATTCCGTTTATTAAAATTGACTTCTCAGCGGCGAGTATCAGCCTTGTATTTGTATGAACAACCACAAGAGCTCTCAGAGTGACGTTTGTAGTCGTGAATAGTCAGCAATTTGTTGACGTGTGCTCCTTGTACGGGTGGTAAATTCGATACTCTCTGCTAACAAACTTTGTTGGTCAATTACAATTAACTTCTTATGTATTCTCAATAATAATATTACTCATAAATGGCACTAGCCAATATTTCATACAATAAATTTATAATGTCTTGGTAGAAACCCATAAAAAAGGGGGAGCTAGTAAACATGGAAGAAGGGGTCAAGAACAATGACATAACTTTTGACTGACACCCCAACATTAGGGGATCGTACTGCGCGGCCGGCGACGATCCATTTGGCACACGAATGTGTGAAGGGGAGGGAATGTGGCCGAAACACAGCCCGATCGTGTTACGATCATGTTACGATCGTGTTACGATCAAGCGACAGCTAAGCTTGTGGGGCAGTGCAGACAGAAGACCGATGAACTTTACGAATTCTATTCCAAAGAACACACCCCAAATACGGCGAGCTTAGCCGGCAGCCAGCGTGCCTGCTCAGGACGCAACTTCCTCGGCCCAAGTCCTTCTCAGGACTGGGGCACTAATATGCTGACGGAACATATTTTTAGATACGATGAGAAATTTTCAGCGACGCGAAGAATTGGATTCGACTCAGCCTTTGAGGTGGTGTGTGATGCAGCATTAGCTCGAATTTCAACCTGGGCGTCTGGTAAAGTCTTCTCCAAATGTTCTTTGATTGGCCAAACACTGGGGTCAGCACTCAAGAACTGTGGTCCATCAAACCAGAAGGACGCGTCTAGCTCCTTGACCATACAGCCTCGCGAAGGCAGGTCTGCAGGATTGCAACTAGTTGGCACATGTCTCCAAGTTGCAGTTAGGGCGAGTTCATGAATGGCTAAGACCCTGTTGGCTACGAAGGTTTTGAGGGCTAAGAGACCTGTACGTAACCAAAAAAGAACTACTTCGGAACCTGACCACATTACTACCTTGTCTACACTAAAATGTATCAATTTCTGGACATCGCTCCAAAGTTTAGCAAGTAGACGGGCTGCGCAAAGTTCTAACCTCGGTATGCATAGGCGGTTTATGGGCGAGACTTTCGACTTTGCCGTCAATAAAGTTGTTTTGATGTCCTCTGTAGTCACAGCACGGACGTAGATGCAGCAACTATATGCGTATTCTGATGCGTCCGCGAATCCGTGTATTTGATAGCTGCCTGTTTGACTTGTGCCGACGTATCTGGGAATCTGAATGGACCTTATCTCTTGAGACGAGGTGGCGACCAACGCTTATACATCTCTGGCGGAATTTCTTTATCCCAATTTATCTTCACCGACCAAATTTTTTCAATTAAGATTTTGGCAAGTGTGACAAGAGGACAAATCAAACCTAATGGATCGAAAAGGCGAGATGCGAATGAAAGGGTCGAACATTTTCTTGGTGGGACGTTTCCATCCAGTTCGAGAATATTAAATTTAAACACATCCTTCTTTGGTCTCCAAGTAAGCCCTAAAGTCTTAAGGTCCCCAGTGTCGCCAAGAGGAATTTTTGCTTCTTGCAACAGACTTTCGCCTGTTTGAGTGATTTAAGATCGTCCAGGGAAGAAGAAGATCGTCGACACAAAAGTCGTCGTGATCATTTCGGATGCGATTTGGCAAATATTTCGCTTAACTGTTTAAAGCAACGTATGGCAAGAAACGCAGCGCTAGCGGTGCCATTTGTAAATGTGTTAAGTCGATACAGTTGTAATGGCTCTTCTCGGCTGCGCCGCCAGACAGCATTTGAAAATCTCGATGAGTCTCCTCTAATAACACTTGTCGGGACATCTTGGTGATGTCGGCGGTCACGGTGAATGGCCGTAAGCGAAATCTAAGCAGGGTTGCATACACGCAAGGCTGGATTGTTTTACACACAGTTTACAACTAGGATTTGTAAGTTCTGGTACTAGCTCAATTTCCCAAAATCTCTTTAGAAGGGAGTCAACAGCAGGAGGCCCGTCAACCGTCCCTAACATGCATCACGCTGATAATGCTAAGGGTCGCGGAACCGTCCAACTTCCGGAAGCTACCCCAACCGAATACTGTGTTCTGAAGTGTGGGACCGGAGGCGCTTTGTCGAATCTTTCCTGTTGTCGGCAAATCAAAAAACACTTCCGCCCCCATGAGAAGGTCGATGCGCTTAGGGTTGTTAAAAATGGGATCAGCAAGGCGAATGTCTTCGGGAATCCAATCAGTGGGTGCTGTGGAATGCACAGGATGATACGATGAAATGACTTTTAATTCAAAGGAATTGACACGAGAGCAAATGGTAGTTTGAACTGTATGGCAAGCTGTGAAATGTGAGTTGCCGATGCCTGATAATGTCGTGTTGTGTTGATAGCTCTTCAGTTGAAGACCCTTTGCCAGTTCTTTGGTTATGATAAATATACTCGATTACTGCCGATTCAAACTGTCAAATCTGGCATCGTGGCATCGAAGAATCGTAGGCATCGGCATCGTTTTACTCATATCTGACTCGTGTTTATTATTAAACAAATTAGCCAAAATTCTTGTCAGAAGAAGAGGAACCAATATAGACCAAGATATCACAATTGTTAGTCTTATCCACTTAAGACCAGAGACTAATTCTTTAACAATATGAGACCGCGAATTCTTTAGAACAAGAGGATTTTTTATGTTTTACCGTCTTGGAACCCGACATACACGAAATCTTGACCAAAATGAGACCGCGAATTCTTTGGAAGCGGAACAACCATTAAAGGACCATTTCCATAACATGTTTTGATTGGTTGTTTTTAAATATGGTTTTCTATTCACGAATTCTAAAAAAATTTACCCGCGAATTCTTTAGAGGAAGAGGAAATTTCGTGAAAATTTAAATTGAAATGTCAAATTTGAAATTTGTTGGCGATGCTACGATGCTACTCGGACGATTCTACGATGCCGAGTATACTTGGCATCGTTTGACACGATTACATGATTACAAAAAATCATCTTGGCATCGCCAACTTGATTACTTTTACTCGTGGAAGTTAGGGAAGTTTTACTAGCCTTTCGACTGTTGCCGTCGCGATTGGGCCTAGTTTGCTTTACCCTCCCGGAGGTCGATTCATCAGCTGCCAGATGCTGATACCGCTTGTTTAATGCGTCAGCGCATTCCTGCCACAAGGGAATAGATTGATAGTCCATTTGTTCTCCCCACCTAGAACGCGTTTTTGGGTCTAATTTGGTCATTACGATGTGGATAATCATAGCGTTTGCTATAGTTTTATTGTTTCCAAGAGATAGTAGAGACTCAACGAGGTGGCAGACGGCGTAGAAATTGTGGGAATTCTAAACAGCCGCGCTACGCTATCGAAGAAGATTAAGCAGGGATTTTCATAGACTCGACTAAGACTCTCTAAGCTTTTAAAGAGTCCTATAAAGTTTTTGAAATCCGCATAATTGCCATCAAACTTCGGCAACTTCTTGTGCGGTCCAGCTGTTCAAGCAGATCATTTGTATCGGTATGGTCTTCTTCGACGGAAGAAGTTCTCCCTATACGCTTTTAACCCACATTTAAAAAAGATGTTGGCAGTTGTACGTACAACCACTGCGAAGGGATGAGAGAATGAATGGTAATTTGCTATACAATAATGCACTGATACTCAAGACGTATGTATACGTATGTATGTAGACCCGAATAAAAACAAAATCAATTAAGCTTGATGCACTCAACAATGGAAATAAAGAGCAGCGATGAAATTTCGACCCAAAAAAGAGATCAATAAGAACACACGGTTCCCAACGAAAATTACAAAGCCAAGGAATGCAAATTGTAGTACAAGTTATAGCTGGTGTCGTTGTATTAGTTTTCGCTTCACATATTTAGGTGTCTGTGTGCGCTTGCAGCGCAGTTAACTGTCAAATATCGCAACAAAGCCACGAACGCAAAACGGTGAAATTTTGCTTCTATGTATTGGTGTAGCGACCACGTGCTACAGATGCCACTTTCATTTCCACGAATAGAAATATGTGTTTGCGAAAATGCTGCTTATTAGCAGATTGTTACATACTTTATTTGGTGATACTTAAGCAATTCCAACGGCGAAATGATGACTTCCAAAGTGCGCTTACGTGTATGTGTGTGTGAGTGGAGCCGGCGAATCCAACGAGAGTTTGTGCCCAAACGGCGGCTTCCACTTATTAAAGTTGCGGCTTTACATATCCGGCTAAGATCCAACGATGGCTTGGAGTCGGCAGGAGCGATGATTCCAACACACACACGCGGTAACACTTGAAGAGTTGAAGAGTTGGGTGAGAGTGCGAAGTCCACGCAGATGGGTGCGGGCTGCGGCGATCAAACAATTGTCTACGAAACAACGCTTAAATTCTTGTCGATGTCCACCCGGAACTTGTAGACACCGGCAGACCTTAGCGTTTTTAAAAACTTAGACAGACGATCTACTCCTTTACGCAGTTTTACTCCAAGTGCCGTCTGAGCCAATTCGCGTTGGGGCGAAAAAGCTAACAGCGATCACGTTTGCTTCGAGTGCAACTTAACATAATAGGTTTACAGGGTTGGTTAACATGATCATAAAAACAAGAAAGGAAGCTAGCTTCGGCCAGCCGAAACTTATATACCCTTGTAGATAAAAGAAATACCTTTTTAAGTTGTCAGAAATCAAAACGCCTACTTCCTGCAAAGTTACAATGAATTTTCGTATATTTGTTTGATTATTCGTTTGGGAGCCTTAAGATATAGTGGTCCGATCCTGCTCGCTCCGACATATGTACTACCTGCAATAGAAAAAAGACTTTTGGGAAAGTTTCATTGCGATAGCTTTAAAACTGAGAGACTAGTTCGCATAGAAACGGACAGACGCACAGACGGACATGGCTAGATGGACTCGGCTATTGGTGCTGATCAAGAATATATATACTTTATGTGGTCGGAAACGTCTCCTTCACTGCGTTACAATATCTGACTGAAATTATAATACCCTCTGCAAGGGTATAACAAATGAAAGACGTTACATGTCGAGCCGTTGGGGGTGTTTTGATTAGCGATTTCAGCAGGCTGTGCCCGCCTCACAGCTATTTGTGGCGCAACATGTATCAGCTGTACAACATTCAAAATAATATGTAAAATAAGATAAGCAGGTGAAATGACCATACAGAATCGTTTTGGAGATATCTGGATTAGCCAGATTTTTGACCACTTATTTTGTTAAATGTAACAGTTCTCTCTCCCAGCGCTTATATATTTTGGCTGTAAACTAGTGTTATTGATCCAATCTATCTAAAAACATGTTTTGGTTTAAAATACCACTTAATTTAATGCAATTAAATTAACAGGGATATTTTTTAGCGACCTCGGCAACCCTTGTTTTCATAATTCTGTAGCGCTAGATGCTGCCATAAAACATCTGTAAAGTACACAATGTTATTGAAATTGATTTTAACTTATTACAATATGGTCAAAGGGGCCTTAGAACATATTACAATATGGTCAAAGGGGCCTTAGACCATATTACAATATGGTCAAAGGGCGCCTTAGAACATATTACAATATGGTCAAAGGGCGCCTTAGAACATATTACAATATGGTCAAAGGGGCCTTAGAACATATTACAATATGGTCAAAGGGGCCTTAGAACATATTACAATATGGTCAAAGGGGCTTAGAACATATTACAATATGGTCAAAGGGCGCCTTAGAACATATTACAATATGGTCAAAGGGGCCTTAGAACATATTACAACATGGTCAAAGGGCGCCTTAGAACATATTACAATATGGTCAAAGGGGCCTTAGAACATATTACAATATGGTCAAAGGGGCCTTAGAACATATTACAATATGGTCAAAGGGCGCCTTAGAACATATTACAATATGGTCAAAGGGGCCTTAGAACATATTACAATTTGGTCAAAGGAGCCTTAGAACATATTACAATATGGTCAAAGGAGCCTTAGAACATATTACAATATGGTCAAAGGGCGCCTTAGAACATATTACAATATGGTCAAAGGGGCCTTAGAACATATTGCAATATGGTCAAAGGGCCCCTTAGAACATATTACAATATGGTCAAAGGGGCCTTAGAACATATTACAATATGGTCAAAGGGGCCTTAGAACATATTACAATATGAACAAAGGGCGCCTTAGAACATATTACAATAAGGTCAAAGGGGCCTTAGAACATATTACAATATGGTCAAAGGGCGCCTTAGAACCAGGGACCGTAACAGTTATAATTTTTAAAATAAAAATCACATTTTAACAGTTATACTCTGATTTTTATTTTAAAAATCAAAACATAACAGTTATTCTCAATTTTAATTAAATAAATCAAATGTTACTTTGATTTTTATTTAAAAGTCAAAGCATAACAGTTATTCTGTGATTTTTATTTTGGCATAACAGTTATTCAATGATTTTTATTATAAAAATCAAAAATAAAAATCAAAACCAAATATCTTTGAAACCACGCGGAATACAAAAAAACGGAAAACGCAGTTTTATTTTTCGGATGAATACCTTTCATATGATATATCACATGTCCGTTAAAAACAAATGTTCAGGATTCTAAAATTAATATTGTTAATATGCTAAATATACACGGAAACTTCTTTGTTATGTTCCAGTAATATTAAAGTAAAAAATCCATTAAGTGATAGAGTACAAAAAAAATCATATTGGTAGGAACAGCACAGTCTGCCTGAAATTAACAACAAATTAAGGCGTCGAATTCGCGGTTATTTCTAACTAAAAAATAATACCTTCTGCAAAATGTCTGTAACCAAATACAACGATTTTTTTCAGGCGTGGTACATTTAAATCCGTATTAAAAACCATTCCAAAAATAAAAATATAAACTTTTAAATATTTTAATATTTATTTATTATTAATTAACACCTATAAAAATTTTGAGTAATTATAAATGAAGTATAAGATGTTTTTTAGGTAAACAATTTATTTAATTATTTAGATTCAAAAATAGCATCTTCTTGATGGCTCCTTCTGATAAGTTGCATCTCAAGTCAGATAGTAGCAATTTTAGTGCGGAAAATGCACGTTCCACGCTGACTTGTGTCGCTGGTACCGAGTGGACTACCTTTGCCAACTGGTACAAATGCGGATAATTGAATCTCTTATCTTCCCAGTACTTCATAATGTCCTCGCTCAAGTTGATGGGCTTTGGAGTATAGTTTTCAATTTCCGTTCTTGCCAGTTGGATCTCTGGGTTAATTTCTTCTTCGGGGTCCTCGTTTTCAGATGCCACATCAATTGAACTTAAAAAGGAGTTTAAGAGGCTATATTTTAGATCAGAAGTGCCACTTTTCTGACTGGTCGATGGAGTCGGTTGGGGTATTTCGTTGTCCTATAAATAAAAAATGGCATATTTTCTTCAGTAACCAGCTGAACGCAAGCCGATTTTACGTCGCAAATGGAAAGACTTATGTTAAATTTTTTCTTCTTATCCACTGGCTCATCATTTTGGCGTTCGTCCATTTCGGAGACAAAATGTTCCTCATGTTCATCCTTTAGGTGTCTTTTCAGATTGGTGATGTACACACCTCTAAATTCCTTATTGCACAATTTGCATTTTGATCCATTGTTAATTGATTGGAAATCAAAAAAGGTTCTAACCAAGGAATTGCGTTTTCTTCCCATATGGACTTTTAAACTGAGGAAAGGTACTATAATATTAAAAATGTACACAAGATTTTATTACTTACCGCTTATGATGAAAATTAATGAATCAACAGTATTGACAGTAAAGCCTACTATCAACAACATGGAATTTTCTCGTCAATTTTTTGAAAATTATCTTATCAGTTATAATATACAATTTTATATCACTTACCTATGCATTGATTCGCTAAACTTTTCACTTCTTTCGCAAAACAAAGATTATATGTTATTTTTTATTTAAAAATGTTCAAATGAACACACTAAAAAATGGTTTTAAATATTTATGTAAATAGGCATGTAAGGTATGAAAGGTATACATCTGAAAAATAAAACTGCGTTTTCCGTTTTTTTGTATTCCGCGTAGTTTTAAAGATATTTGGTTTTGATTTTTATTTTTGATTTTTAAAATAAAAATCATCGAATAACTTTTATGCCAAAATAAAAATCACAGAATAACTGTTATGCTTTGACTTTTAAATAAAAGTCATCGAATAACTGTTATTTATAAATAAAAATCACACAATAACAGTTATTCAACAATTTTTTTGAAAAAATTGAAAATAAATGTTTTAGCGTATTTTGGGTTGCTGAACCAAAAAAAAATATTTCCATGTCTACCACTTTTATGTAAATCACGTTTTAGCCTATGATTTTTTTCAACCTCATAACTGTTATTTGCAGTCCCTGCTTAAAATGTTAATATTTAACAGTGTTATGTTAAAATAACAGCTGCAAAGTCAGCTGTTGTTTACGAAAACGCACACGCTAAGTTTGCATAGTTTTTGTGGTGAACTTTGATTTGTTTTTATTCGCGTACAAAACAATAAATAAACAATCCAACTATAGAATATGGATTTCCCAGGTTTGGACTATATGTTAGTTACAACTAATTGTTCAAATTATGCGTGTTTATACTAATATTTGTTAATTTTATAAATGCATCTTTAGCTGGATTCTGAGAAACAATTTTAAACTTTGGAAAGGATTTTGGAAAAGAAGTTTAGATTAGTGTAATGCGCGACCAAGTCTATGTTGTAGCCTTGTCAATACAGAATCCATAGGTGTTAGTCGCATTCTGCACATTACCGCACTATTGGAGCAATTTGCATTTTTCTCAGATAACCTCAGTTTTTTCATCTTTGATTTCTATGCAGTAGCGAATAGTACAATTTTCTTATTTTTGTATGGTAAATGTTAAATACGATAAATATTGAGAAAAACACTATGCAATTATCTTTGTTATTAAATATTATTTAGTTTAAATGATTTTACATCATCATTTGACAATACTTACCTTGCTATAAATGGTTTTAGTATTTTTGTTAGGAATTATATAGGAAATATTAAAAAAATACGATTTCACTTTAAAAAAAATGTTTGGGAATTCCAATATTTTTTTTTGTATCAAATTTCTTCTTTTTTTTAGAACAATAATTTTTGTTGGGCATATTCTTTAAAAAATTTGTTTTCCTGAAAAAAGGCGCGACTATGCCCATTTTTTCAAAAAGTAAGCCTTTAAATATTATAATCCAAATTCCAAAAAAAATAACTTTGAAATGTTACGTCGTTTTCGAGTAATTATTAATGCCAGTAAAAGTGGACTTTTACCCCATAGTGCGGTGTTAGTAAAATGTTTTAACATTGCCATTGATTTCTTTCAAAATAAGGGAATTTCTCTAGACTTAAAATGCCTCAAGTTGTTAAATTGCTTCCATTTTTATACCGGTTACTCGTAGAGTAAAAGGGTGTATTGTATTCGTGCAAAAGTATGTAACATCTCGAAGGAAGCATTTCCGACCCTATAAAGCATATATATTCTTGATCAGGATCACTAGCCGAGTCGACCTAGCCATGTCCTTCTGTGTGTCTGTCTGCCCATCTGTATGAACGCTAAGATCTCGGAAACTAGAAAAAGCTAGAATGTTGGGATTACACACACATATTTTTTGTTAAAAAGTTACGCCCGATCAAAGATGGAGATAATCTCACTCGCACTCCCTTTAGCTGAGTAACGGGTATCTAATAGTCGGGCAACCGATTATGTCGTTCTCTCTTGTTTCAAATAAATTTTGTATGAAACCGATACCATTATTATTTGTAGAACTGAAAATAAAATTCAAGAAGCAAACTGACTTCGAAACTTACATACCCTTGCAGATCATTTCTATACAGCTACAAATAAAAATAATAAAAAATACAAGTTAATTTTAGATTTACTTGCGTATATGTTACAACATTGTTTGATCCTTCATATTGCGAACTTGTGCCGTTTCCTCACCAGAGCTGAATGTAGCATCTTGAAATTTTTTGGTATTTGTTACATTTTTCCCATATATTTTAAGTGGAGGTGGGAGAAAAGAGCATTCGACAATAAATGCTACTACATTTCGATATTCTCGTGCCTAAAACATTAAATATCAAGATTTTCGAAATAATCAAGGACCACTATAGATGATTTCTCTGCAGAAAAAAAGCTGACCAATCTTTTGCCCCTCAGTTTTGTCACAGGAAGTAAGAGGCAACAAACCACCATATCGATTATTGCATTAAGACCACCGAAGGATTGCAAAATCAACAATAAAATGATCCCAAGGAAATATCTAATGTGCATGCATAGCTTAAATAATAAACAATAAAGATAGTGCAATATATAATGCAAGCAAAAGCTTAAAAGAACATTCAAATCTTTATTGTCCATGTTCAATACATTTGATTGTTCAAATCTCCTGCATGCGGATAGTAGTATTTAAGAAATTATGCCCATATTTCAGGTTTTGAAAAATGTCTTCCTCATGAAAAGCTTTCAACGCTTTCCTTTGTGTTTCCGTGCCTGTGCTGTTTCTCTAGCTGTTTTTGAATTTTCAGCGGAAAACACATAACAAAAATCATATCATTTTTGTTGGCTTTAAATATTTTGAGTTTAAAAGCAAAGCACATCTGTTTTCGAAATGATAAATGCTGAATGCTAAATGCTCCCTGCAGGAAAAATGCGAACTAGTCTGAAAAACAACTAGTTATACAACTAATATAAAGCAACCGAAATTTTTCTGGATACATTTGGACTACACAGGGTCTAGAAAATTTGTGCTAGTCGAAAAAATGAATAGTACACAATTAGAAAAAAAGCAACGTGTCTCAGACTGGTACTTTTCTGACAAAAAAAACCTTTAAAATATTTAACTGGTAAAACAAACACATGTTAAAGTTTAGTTTAAAGACAACTGGAATTAAACTAGTTGCAATTGGAACACATATGATCCAAAAATATAGCCTAGAGTGTAAATGTCTTGGGAAATTTAACACAAAACAAATCAAACTGACTAGGTCCTCGGTTCAATCCCGTGTTTCTAAAATATTTTTTTGTTTTTTGTTTGCTAGGTGATGCTTTAGTTTTATTTTAAACTTAGTTTAATCTGTCCGAGGCAATATATATGTGAAAAATCACTGTTTTGAATTATGTCACACTATAATTCATAAACCTTGTTAGTGCATTACAAAATGTGATGCGTGTATGGCTCAATCAGTTAGTGTGTCTACAAATCCAAAGGTCCCCGGTTCAAGTCCTAGAGAGGGCGACTTGCCTCAAAAAAAGTAAGTTTGTTTTAATTCCATTTAATTATCATTTACCGTATTCGATTACATAATAATTATCAGAATTCCTTTAAGGACCGCGCATATTAATTGGCTACTACATTAGGAGAGCGTCATGTTAGGCATCGTCAAGTACTTGTGAAATCCAACAACTTGACGGTTTAGAGATATATTTTTATTTTTTTCGAGAAAATAATTTTTTTTGTGTAGTTTAACAGCTGTAACCGTAAATTGGTTAACAGTCACTAGTGCAAAACTAGTTGTTTCCAATGACAAGCATATGAAAAATGGACCACTTCGTTACAAGGAAATGGACATAACTTGAACTAGTTAACTTTCCTGACCCAACTAGTATTTTACTGGTCCAAAACTGATTCCGTTTCCTGCAGGGCTGTATCTGCTGCGGACAGGAAATAACATTTTTGTGAATATTTGTGGAGTGAATACTGAAAAAAAACTACAAAATGTACATCAGTGAGGAGACTGCATAGGTCTCTTGGTTTTTAAGCTATCGGATTAAAACTTTCCCAAAAGATTTCTGTTTATTGCAGGTAGTATATATATCGGAAATATCCGGATCGGACCCACTATATCTTAGGGCGTCACTCAGCTAGCAGTGCGAGGGAGATATAAAATTTTGATTGCGCGTAACTTTTTAATGAATGGTCCGATTTGAAAAATGTCTTCTACATTTCGATAGGTATTAATAAACACTATAAAACTGCAGACACATTTTAAAATCGTTTAAGGCGATTGTGGGCGTTAGGGGGAGGAGTGGCACCTCCATGAAACAAACTTGCGCTGCGTAGGAAGACCAATAATCTACATTATAAATACCAACTTTTTAGCTTTTATAGTTCCAGAGTTCTCAGCGTTCATACGGACGGACAGACAGACGGACATGGCTGGATCGACTCGGCGAGTGATCCTGATCAAGAATATATATACGTTATGGGGTCGGAAACGCTTCCTTCTACTTGTTACATACTTTTGCACGAATACAATATACCCTTTTACTCTACGAGTAACGGGTATAAAAATATAGCTTCGTTGTTTTAAAGTAGGCATGTTGATTTTTGAAAATTTAAAACAATCCAAAAATTTCTCAGTACAGATCCAAATACGCCTGAAATGCGTCGCAACTAAGCACCCGTAAAATCACGCTCTCAGGTGAAGTTAAGGAATTCAAGCATTGAATGCTAAGTATTTCTTTTAAGTGCAAGGGTATATAAACTTCGACTTGCCGAGACAAACTTAATTTCTTGTTTTTTTCAGGTTTTCCAGGTTTGGTTTTAAAAATTTCAATTTTTTATTTTAATAATTTAATTTAACAGGTTAAAGGCCCTTCCTATATTTTTCGCCCACAGTAAAATCAGTCATTCCTTTTCCTGCGGTTCCGCACGTACCGACTCCTACTCTGCCGCTTACATTATCCGGAGAGGCAAATATACTTTTAGCTTTTACTCCGTTTTTTTTTTGATTCTTAGTGGTAAAATTAAGCCATTTATTTTTGTCTGATTCCCGTTCCTCTTCCAAATCCTTGAATCGCTGTTGTTTTTTTTGCTTGCGTTTTTTTAAATATTCTTTTTGATTGGGCCTATGACGCCTGTAAAAAACATGTTACAAACTTTTGACTTATAGTTGCAGATATAATTCATACTTATTAGAAGGAAAAACTTCGTTCCGAGTAGTGCGTTCTCGCAGCTCGTTAACATGTGTCGTGGATCGATTTTGATAGGCATCAAATATTACACTGACTTCTCCATTGTTTGATATATCTTCAATAGTTGCGTCGTAGTACTGACGATCCTCCTTCCATTTAGCTTGACACTTATCTCCTATCTTCCAAATCTTAGCAGCTGAAACTAATTTCTCTGCTTCTAAAAGAGCAGCTTCAATTTCGTCGAAATAGTTTGAGGACGCTGTTTTAGTTGATGACGGCTCCACATATGACGATTTATGCTGTTCTTCTAGTTGAGTTTGTATCAGATCGCGAGTAAGGGTAATAACTTCGCCAAGATCACTTTTGAGTTTTAATAGCTCGTCATTTTCTGGATCAGTTTGAAGAGCTGCTTCCACCTGAAAATTGTAATATTAAGAATTAAAACAAGAGAGAACGCTATAGTCGGGTTGGTGTCCCGACTATCTAATACCCGTCACTCAGCTAAAGGGAGTGCGAACGCTGTACTCGGGTTGGTGTCCCGACTATCTAATAATTGTAACTCAGCTAAAGGGAGTGCGAGGGAGATAGATATATAAACAATTTTGATTGCGTATAACTTTTTAATGAATGGTCCGATTTGAAAAATGTCTTCTACATTTCGATAGGTATTAATAAACACTATAAAATTGCGTTTATATATTTTTAAAATCTTAAAAGATGTGGCCTCCAGACACATTTGAAAATCGTTTATGGCGATTGTGGGCGTTAGGGGGGGCGTGGCACCTCGATGAAAAAAAACTTGCGCTGCGTAGGAAGCCCAAGAATATGTGTGTGACCTTCTAGCTTTTATAGTTTTCGAGATCTCAGCGTTCATACGGACAGACAGACGGAGAGACGGACAGACGGACATGGCTATATCGACTCGGCTAGTGACCCTGATCAAGAATATATATACTTTATAGGGTCGGAAACGCTTCCTTCTCCCTGTTACATACTTTTGCACGAATACAATATACCCTTTTACTCTACGAGTAACGGGTATAACAAGAGAGAACGCTATAGTCGGGTGCCCCGACTATCAGATACCCGTTACTCAGCTATAGGGAGTGCGAGGGAGATGGAGGTATGCAGTCGTCAAAGTTACTAGACCATCTAGCGGCTGTCTCAATTTTTGCTCATAACTTTTTAATGGATGGTTGGACTGAAACAAACGTGCGCTGCGTAGGGAGCCCAAGAATATATGAGGGTTTTCCCAAATTTCTAGCTTTTTTATTTTCCGAGATCTCTGCGTGCATACGGACGGACAGACAGACGGACATGGCTAGATCGACTCGACTAGTGATCTTAATCAGGAAACGCTTCCTTCTACCTGTTACATACATTTGCACGAATACAATATACCCTTTTAGTCTTCAAGTAACTGGTATAAAAAGTGAGCTCTCACTTATACCAGGACAACAAATTAAGTTTGACTTCGGCATGTTATATGGGTAAGACTGATATGGGGGACATTGAGCTGAATAGGTGGTTTGAAAAGACCATTTAATAAAAAAAAAATAGTGCTTTCAAATTCAGTAATATAAATGTGCTGGCTACTCTGATATTTTTCACCAAAATAACGGTATCGTCAAACGTCATTTTAAACCATATGTTTGTTCGCCAATATTGCTTATAATCCTTTAAAGATTACGTTTCCCCTATACGACTCGTGTTAAAAAATATCCAATAAGAATTTTTTTCATCAAATTGGTGTTGCATACTTTTTTTTTTTTTTTAATTTTATTATTCAAAACCGTTGGTGTCACAGAAATTCGAGATTTCCTTTTTTCGGAAAATTTACCGAAAAACGACCAGAGCTGGATGCATACACTAAATATCGAATATTCAATAATTATCGAATTTTATTTGACTTATTTGGACTATTTTCCAATAAGTTTTAAACTTAAATTATGATTTTCTTGCAAAATTACAAAAAGAATACCTGCTTAAAGCGCATATCGTACACAATAAAAGAAAAAAAATTGAAAATTTGAATTACCCGCCAGGCTACATATTGCAGCCCTGAACAGCGGTTTGCCTCGGCGGCGTTGGTTTATTTACACTTGTAAGTTGGCAAGAATTTTAAAAGCGAACCAAAATGCCATCTGCACGAACTCTTGCATATAGAAGGCGTTTATAGCATTTAAAAATACCTTTCAAACGAGATGCAGCACAAGTCTGTAGCTTTAGTAGTATAGAAGTTACGGCTTTCCGAATTTTAGCTATTTATAGCTGTTTTCCCGCTAAGTTTTCCCAAAAGTGGTAGAACAAAAGTTTTTTATATCGATGTGATGAACGTCATATCAAATTTTCAAAACTTAAAAAACATTTTTTGGAGAAACTGACAAACTGACAAACAAAATTAAATTTTCATTTTGGGAAGACGAAGAAAATCGTATTTTGGCTATAACTTTTGAACGGAGCGGATTTTATCATATGACCCCTCATTCGACGGGTATTTTCAATAGGAACACAACTAAAATATTGCGAGGGGGCATTTATCCCCAACGGCCTTAACAGCCCCAAATTTCGAAATTTGAACTTTTTCACTTTCACCGCTCTCTCTCCCAAGCCAATTGATTTTCTTAAAGTCTTGGTATGCAATCCTTTAAGTTTTTGCAATACCTTTCGATTGGTGTATTACTCATTACGATCGGACTATCACAGCAGATTTTCATTTCTTCGTGTATATATAGTAGTCGCCTTCGCACACTCTCCTGGTGCGCTTCGTCACTACATGGACTGCCGTCCATAGTGATAGATCAGAGCTTAACTTTGCCATGCAGATCAATATGATTGGATAAGTAATGACAGCGCAGCAGCTCGACAAAGATGAAAAATGTGTTTTTTGGTACATTGTATGCCGGCTGTATGTGTCGTAAAAACTCGAAATAAATCCGTTGAAAAATCGTAATGCGTACCAACTTAAAGTTAACATTCTACCGAATAAAACAAGCCGGATATGGCCCAAATCCATGGAAAATGGATTTATGGTGGATTTTTAAAGTTAGGATTTTTCAACTTTTTTCGGTCGACAGAGTTCAAATTTAAGTTTTATCCCAGGCGGCGACATGTAAACGAAAATGAGTGGTGACGGCAGCCGGGTCAAAAAATAGCTACATTTAAAAGTTAGAAAATTATTAAATGAATTAAACTTTAAAAAATTTCTACAAAAATTTAAAATTGCTTGCAATTGACTGAGTATTTTTAATAAGTACTATCTATTTGGATAATTCATTCTTATAAAAAGGTAACCTTATAACCTTATACTATAAGGCTTATAGCACCTTTGTGCTATAAATAGAACAACTTCCACTATTAATATCGTCCCATTCGCTTTAACCATTGTTCATTTTAGTGGATCATCCTGCAAATGCACACGAGCTTTGCACATTCATACCTTAATCACCCTCCTGATCATTTTTTTCGACTTTTTACTTCTTAGGGCCGGTTTCTCGAGTCCCTATTAAAGTCCCTGAAAGCTATCTGTCCGAAAAACATAAAGGCCAGATAAACTGTTCGTAAAAGCATATCGGTTTTCTCGACTACTTTAATTTATCTGAACGAAAAACAATTACAGAGTGCTGTTAGGACACAGAATTATCTGTAAAGCGCAAAAAATGGCGTGCTTTATTTATTCTATCAGCTGTTTGGGTATAAGTCAATGGCAAAGTCAGCTCAGCTGTGATTTCGTTTCTTCCTCTTAGTTGGATTTGGGAAATCAGCTGATGTTTTATCAAGCCAAAAACGCTTTGCTGGGAGTCCGAGTCCCTGTCAAGGTTAGCTCTCACATTGATGCTTGAGAAAGCCAAAATGCCTTAGCAGGGACTTTATCTGTTCGAGAAATGTTAGCCGGCACTTGAGAAACCGGCCCCTATTTTTATTAGAGAACCGTAGTAAGGTACAAAAATGAAGAAACAAAAAATCTAGATAAATCACAAGAACACTGGTACATAAATAACTAAAATTATCAAAATATCCCATTTTTAGGCAGGATAAGGGTCCAAATTCGTCCTAGTCAATTATATTTACTTGGTTTTCTTAAAATAAAACAATTATAAGATAAAGCGGTTGAAAACATAGAACTGGGACCTGATACGGTGACTCCACCTTGCATGTCATTTCAGCAGATCCTGATTTTCAAGTCCTTTCAAATGGTCTAAAACATATTTTTTTAGCCAATTAAGACAAAAAAAATTAGGTATACATATATCGGTCAACAACTTCCTGCGACAGGCATAGCAACACTTTGATATATATCGATTCTATGAAATTTTGTATGCAAATCGTGCTTTACGTAAATGTTGTAATGTTTTTGTTGAGAACATTATGCCTGTCGCTACCTCCTTTTTTTTGATCCTGCACATTTTTGATAAAATAATGATGCATTTCCCATTTAAAAAAGAATTTCTACATTTTTTATGCCATTTTCCCTTTTGCAAACAATTGCGTGATAAACTGTATATATATTACATACTATGTACATATATGGACGTGCAAGTACTTTGTACAAGCATTTATAAAAACTGGCTCATAAACACCTCTTATGTCTGAGCGTATTCGGAACTTCGATGGATATTATACATACATATGTAAGTCTGAACAAATGTTTTTTGGTGATTCAATAGACAAAAAATACTGTTATGGGCCTTGTCTAAGGATTTTCTATGCATTATTGGGAGGGCGAAAGCATATACATGCATATAAACAAATGTTCATTTTTATGTATAGATCTTTGCCATAAGAGTCAGATCGTAAGTGTGCACATGTACGTTTTTTGCAGCGACAATATATTTAATATTATTTTAATAAATATAATTCACTTTATCAAACTTACTTGTTGCAATTGCAATTTATAACTCTGAAGATCGTCCGCCATTTAACTAATAAACAATTATACTAAGTAGGTGCAGACAGAATTCATCATAACACGGTCTTAGAGAGCGACAAAATCCTTAAATAGTGAATTTCTTTAATTTGGAACGATCGACAATGAAAATTGTGTCATCTATTAAATGTCCGATTCCTACGGAGAAGCAGAGAGAAAAGTCTTTAAATCGATTTTAATAGCCTTCCCCCACTAAGATCCATCCACCAACCGTTGAACGGATGGTCCACATGTTTTTTTAGATTTTGTAATCCATTTTATTTTCAGGACCACTAAATTTGCACGACCTCTCCCTTCGGTTTCGGGGTTGCTTGTGCCGATCAGCTGCGCGCTTAAGCCTAGTATTCAAAGGCTAAGGGATTTACTAGCTGAAGTTTTCAGAGTTCACCCGCAATGTCTTACTGTAAATCAGCTGGGTTGACAAACAGTAAACATATCAATTGGCTCGATTCGCTGTGGAAACACAGACGGCATTAAATGGCGGACCAACTGGAAAATTTTCGGAATGGAAAAAAACATGTTCTCAACATATTCTGAGTGTTGGTTGCAAACATTGATGTTCGCAGAACAAAACATAGCAACCTGTTTGCTTATCCCCTAACGACGAACTACAATTAATATAACAATAGCCAAAAATCATTGAGATTAAACATTTATTAATTTATTCCCGCTATCTATTTGATTTGGTTTCGTAGTCATCCAATGTTCCAATGTTCACAGTTAACCAGGGGAATATTGAGTTGCACAGAAAAATCATCGCCCAACTATCGCATAAAAGAGCCCCTTAAAGTCCGTCAAATTTGGATGGTGGACTAACTGGGAAGTTTTCGGAACAGCAAAACCTTGTGATGGGTGGTTCTATGTGGGAAGACGCTATTAGTTCCGATCTCTTGCCAAGTAATAGGGTCTTCCCACAGAGGACCATTCACCGTCCGTTGAACGGATGGTCCGTAAAGTTATGCCATTCCGAAAATTTCCCAGTTAGTCCACCATCCAATTTTGACGGACTTTGACGGGCTCTTTTATGCGATATTTACGCTATGTTTTTTCGGTGCAACTCTGAATTCTTCCTCTGGACTGTGAAAAATGGAACGAGGACTGCGAGAACAAATCAAATCGATGGAGGGGAAAAATTAAACAATACTTAAGCTCGTTGTTTTTTGGCTATTGTTGAATTATTTGTAGTTAGTTATGAGCGGAAAAACATTCACCAACAGGTTGCTGTGTGTGGGCAAAAATGTAAGCTGTTCTGCGAACGAAAACCTCAATGCTTGCAGCGAAGTCTCAGAATATGTTCTGCACTTCGTAAATAATAACTAATATTAATTAAAAGTGTACTTTGCAACCCCTAAAAAGTTTCAAAGTTGCTATATATTACTAAAACAGTACAAATTTTGGGACATGTTATAAAAGTTTAGATATGTTTTTTTACTATTATCTTATGCTATTTATTGTATTATTCTACAATAAGATTAGCAGAACGCAATTTTACGACTGTTTTGCCGAGTTGTAATCTCCCTTCGTTAATGTTCAGTTGATAAACTGCTCATCAAGTCAGCTGTTATTGGATGGGATGATGGATGGAGCTCTGTGGGAACACGAGTTTCACATTTGTCAAAAATCCCAACCGTTTCACACGGATGGACTCTATGGGAAGAGACTATATGTACACAAATAACAGGCTTGATCATCCGCCCGACGTGGAGGTGGAATTTTTATTGCAGTTGACTCAGAATCTGAAGTAACGTCCGTGGAAATAAATCACTTTGATTTTCTGTGTATAAAACTATCCCTTACAGGTATTTCTATATTTGTATGTGCATAACCTTTTCGTATATTCTTCCGTTATCTAAATTCCGAATATATGCGAATCATGTGTCCGCTATCCAGTTTATTTTAAGGGAACTATCAGACAGTGATCAGTTTTAGGTAACTTTAATATACGTACCTAGGGCGACATGGTCCACCGTCGAAACATTTAATATATTGTTACCTTCAACGCAGCATTGAGTGAACTATCTGAAAATTCTGCTAAACGTATCCCCTGTTTTCGTAGGGCAAAATTCGCAACTAAAAATAGCTTTATAGCTTCCTTCGATTTGTTAGATCTTTACTTCTGTACTAATATAACTGAAGCTGTTAATATATTTTATATTTGATACATGCGTTCCTACTAGAGCCCTGCATGAATCAACAGTTTTCGAGAAATTTTATGCTTCGAAACATTTTCATAATAAGATTCTAATGATTCGAAACATCTAATAGGGTCTTCCCACAGAGCTCCATCCACCTTCCACCATCCGTTGAACGGATGGTCCGTAAGGTTTTGCCGTTCCGAAAATTTCCCAGTTAGTCCGCCATCCAATTTTGACGGACTTTAACGGGCTCTTTTATGCGATAGTTAGGCGATGTTTTTTCGATGCAACTCTGAATTCTTCCTCTTGACTGTGAAAAATGGAACGATGACTGCGAGAACAAATCAAATCGATGGCGGGAAAAAATTAAATAACACCTAAGTTCATTGTTTTTTGGCCATCGTTGAACTATTTGTAGTTAGTTATGACCGGAAAAGCATTTGCAAACAGGTTGCCATGTGTGGGCCAAAATTTAAGCTGTTCTGCGAAAGAAAACATCAATGTTTGTAGCGAAGTCTCAGAATATGGTCTGCACTTCTTAAATAATAACTAATATTAATTCAAAGTGTACTATGTACTCCTATAAAGTTCCAAAGTTGCTATAAATGACCAAAACAGCACAAATTTGGTTTTGTTTACAAATTAGCCATATTAATATTGGCTAGACAGAGGCGTAGTAAGAGCGGAGTGTGGGGTACGGGAGGTTAGGCTCTCCCCCAGTCAGCAATATGTATGCATACTCGTTATAGGATATGTTTTAAATGTTCAGATATGTTTTTTTAACTATTATCTTAATCTATTTATTGTATTATTCTACAAAAGAATTAGGAGTACGCAACTTTACGACAGTTTTCCCGAGTAGAAATCCTCCTTCGTTAATGTTGAGCTGAGCAACTGCTCTTCAGTCAGCTGTTATTGGATGGGATGATGGATGGAGCTCTGTGGGAACACGAGTTTCACATTCGTCAAAAATCCCAACCGTTTCAAACGGATGGACTCTATGGGAAGAGGCTATAAAGGCATTTTTCCGCTATGCGTTTTTTTGGTATTTTTTTGAATTTTCGATTAACAACGCGAATAAATGTGAAATAGACATTCGCGAGCTAAAGAAAACTAAAGATTTAGATAATTTGTTATTGATAATTGTAATCGCAGAACAGCATTTGCACAGCGTAAATATACGTGCAAACATTGCTGCAATGACGAAAGCAATAACCACATCCCACGCTATGCAGCGTGAGCATCTATTGCCAGCAGTTGGTGGAGATACAAATAAAGATCGGGTTGCGGCAACCAAATGTGTCAGAAACTGTACCCGGTAGTACAGACAACTAGAGCTGGAAAATCATCAATGTTTACCTACATCGATGTTTCAAAGGTTTTTAGGAAAAAACATCGATGTATTGATAAAAAGAATTTTTTTTGTCTAATTTAAAAAAAATGTTTTTACTCCGTTATAAAACGTTACGCTTTATTTGAGATCAATTCATTTTATTTTCTGAATATTTAAACATAAATTAAATTCAAACAAAAGTAAAAAACAATCGAGTTCTACTCGAAAAAAACATGAAAAATCCAATATTTGTCGACATCTACAATAATTGTATCATATATTTTAGTTTTATTCACTTAATTGATCGAAAATGCGTTCAGCTTACCAAGATTCTTTCATGCCAAGTAGTGATGGATGAAGAGGAAACATCGAACATCGATGTTTGGAAACCTCGATGTTTCGATGTTTTGGAAAACATCGATGTATCGATACATCGCCGATGTTATTTCCAGCTCTACAGACAATTGAAAGCAGAAGGATCTGCTCCATAAGGCGCTCATATATATCGATCTTAATAATTCTCTGACACGACCCCCGACAGCAGTAGCTGCAGCTTAAACGCCTACGAGGACGTTGTGCGCAAGAAGGAGGGAGAGGTGTAATTTCCAGCAGTTCTTTGAGGCACCACCAGCAAAGTAAAATCAGATAAGGAGCAGCAGCCGGTTGAAGTCAGAAAATCAGGAGGTGGTTCATGCGGCTTTGGCGTCGTCGCCTGACAACGTGGTTCACTTGGATATGGAATGGCCATTAATGGTCAAATTTTGTACCTGCAATCAAAGTGCGACCAGGAGTTCGGGCCACACTTTACACGTATTTAAATGTGTACCACGCAATTTTCTGGAAAATCGCCGATAATTTTTTAATGAAATTTACCAGGACCATTGCTTTAACTTTATCATCCTATAAACTCGGAATTATGCAGCACGCTCTGTGAAAAAATAATGGATAAATTGATTTTTAAGGACGGGAATAATTGTGAGCGCTAGATAGGTTTCAGCGTTAAGGGCGTTTGGGGGTCAATCGATAAGTATTGACGAAACAAATACATTTCAGGTTAAATTTTTAATCCAGCCTTCAAACTGTAGTCGCTACAGTTTTTCGCTGTTGGTGGGGAATCAAACAAACTTGCGCCGAATGGGAAGCTAACAAATCCACGGTATCAGCACTGAAACGGTAACGTTTTTGTTTTTCTAGAGAACTGAAAATATTCGATGTTTGCCAAGTAAACATCGATGTTGACTAGTTTTGGAAACATCGATAGTATCGACTAAACATCGATGTTTGTTCTAGCACTAGATTATCCTATGTCACGGTCGTTTTTGAATAGTTTTGAATGGTTTACCGCAAATTTATTATTTAAGAAAGTAAGTTGATAAATTATGTAAAGTTAAAACAATTGAAAATTTTTTGTTGAACAGCTCATTAAATAAACTAGAAAAAAACGGGTCATCCAATATAAAAAACACGTATTTTTTTATAATTTAAAACAATGAATGTCGCTACAACGCACAGTGGCGCCTTCACCAAAAAACAAGCAATAAATTTACTTCAGAAATTTACTTTTCAATTAATCCACCAAAATGTAACCCTTTTTCATATCATATTTTTTTGTAGCGTTATGCCCTTTAAAACAGTTTTTGGGTAATTTACCTCATTTCTGGGTAGTATTGTTTATCTAAAAACTAGGTATCGAATCGATTTGTTTCTTCTCTACTGATAGGTGTGATAGTTAAGTGTAAAGTACGTAAAACATATTTCAGTTTGCCAGCCGCATTTCTTAGTAATGCGCTTTCTGCCAAAATTACATTTTGTCCCTATTTCTCCACTTTGATGGTAAATATAAAAAAACAAGGGTTGTATGTATAAGCTCCCACATTCTGCTGTAAAGGCTTATTTTCTTTTTTTTAGCAGATATTTTTTTATAGAAGAAAATGTCGCAGAAAAACTTTTTGTCTGAACAGGTTCTAAATCAAGAATTGTTGGCGCCTTTTTTTTCATATGCGGAAAAAAGACAACACTCCTAATAAATACTCAAGCCATATATTTTCCACAAATATGCTTTGTTCTAAAAATTAATTAGAATTTTTTTGAAGAAACTAATAACCATATTTATTCTTAGAAATAAAAAAGTGATAAACTAAATTAAAATCCTAATTACCATCCCTAAAATACATATTTGGGTTGGGTTGGCAAGAAAGTCATGTAGTTTTTTTTTCAATATTTTCAAAGATGATTTATTTATATCAGGACTTATATTAATCAATTATGGACCTTTTCACGGCGATATACGTATGTAGACAATCCGCGTCTCACGCCCTTTGAAAAATTATTTCATTTAAATTCCAAAACTAGTGGTGAAACTCATTCCATAGTTTCAAAATCCCCACTCACCAATGATGGCTTCCGCTCAGCTTGGACAAATCTAACTGAGCGTTTCGAAAATAAGCGATTGCAGGTGAACAGCCACCTTAAAACTCTTTTTAATGTGCAATCCATAGCACATGAGTCTGGAGCCGCCTTAAAGAAACTTCAACGCACCATTCAAGGGTGCTTAACCTCCTTACAATTTTCCGGCATCAACATTGAGAATTGGGAACCTATCCTCGTTTACATGTGCTCTACGAAACTGCCAAAGCTGACGCTCTCATTATGGGAGCAATCCATCAAAAATAAAGCCGAAATTCCTACTTGGCTCGAGCTTGATTCCTTTTTAACCGAACGCCATCGAACTCTAGAGACCGTCGATAGCATCCGGTCTGTTAATTCCCTCCAAGTTCATTCTAAAGACAGAAATAAAATGCTCCAACTGCTTTGCAAGCAGCCATAAATTGCAGGATTGCAAAAGCGCTCATAATTGTTTTGATTGCCATAGTCGGCACCACACATTGTTTCATCCAGACAACACCTTTCCAACGATTTCGAGTCCAATAACTGCTACTAGGCCGTTGTCTGCCTCAATTCCACATAGAATTGCATCTTTCTCAGTGCAGGTTTCCAACGCACATAGGATTGCAACAATTTTCGCTCCGGACTCTATTATAAAGGTCCTTCCTAAAAAATATGATTACTGTGTTCCATATCCCGCCTTGGATGGCAGACGTTCCCGAGATATTAAATCCTACCAATGCCGAGTCTGCCAAAAGATCCATCCGCTACGGAAATGCCACCGCTTTCTGCGGCTTAGTGCCGAAAAACGGCTGCAGGAAGTACGTATCCACAAGTACTGCTCCAATTGCTTGGCCCACGATCATTCAGAAGACTCCTGCCGCAGTGATGTCCACTGCCACAAGTATGGAAAGGGCCACCACACTCTACTACATAAGGACGATCGATCTTCGCTTCCATCATGTTCCTGAGTCTACTCTACTGAGGGTCTTGCAAGGTGGGGAGAATGTTCACGCAAAAAGGGCGTTTAATTTCGGGAGGCAGTGTCGAGCGGCAGTTTTCTCCAGATGTCCACATCTCGCTCGCTCGCACTGCCCTTCGCTCTCCCTCTCCAACTCTCCCGCAAATCTCCGCTCCGCTCTGGAGCTTCTAAGATAAACTAGGCTTAAGTAGTTCCAATTTACAAGTGCACAAATAAACAGCCGCACGTCGCGCAAAACCCCGAAAGTTATCCACCGTGTTTTCGATATAATTATGCGCGGATTTCAACCGCTTTTTCCTGGGACTCATCATCTCCTACAATCAAGACACCCCCGCCCCAACAAAGAGAAACGTGTTGAGCATAAAATTTCCCTTCAGAAAAAAAATATTTCAAAAAATCTCGCGAGCCACCAATGTCCAATAAAGGGTGCCGAACAGAATAAGACTATTTTCACAAATTAAGCGGTTGTTCCTCAACATACCGCCCGGCCCTGAAACTCCGTTTCAGAACTCGGTAACGGAGCAATTTTGGTAATCGGACGTGTTATTTCTGCAGCTGATGTTTTCAATTTAACTGAAAGCCATCCGCCCCGGGATATGTGTCTATAATTCGTCCCAAAATCCAGGCGGCTGGGGGTGTGTTTGAGTCTTTCACTAAAACCATGTGTCCGCATTCCAGATTTGGGAGTCGTGTGGTCCATTTTGGGCGTTGTTGTAAGGTGGTCAAATACTCCTGGTGCCAACGCTTCCAAAACCCTTGAAGAAGTGATTGAGAATGTTGCCAGTAACTCAATCGATTGGTTGGCACTGTTCCAAGGTCTCCTTCCGGTACGGACGACCAATAAGTAGGTGCGCAGGAGATAAATACCCAAGATCGGTGTCGGATGTTGAATACAGTGGACGCGAATTGACCACGGCCTCAACTTCTGCTAATAAAGTATGCATTTGCTCGAAAGTGAGAGTGGCGTTGCCTAGTACTCTGTGAAGATGCATCTTAACCGATCGCACTGCGGACTCCCATTTGCCACCCCAATGTGGAGCATGTGGCGGTATAAAGTTCCACTTTATGCCTTCTGATGCAAGTACTTGTTCAATGGTATCGTTATGCAGCTGTGATCGAAGAAGTTGTTCCATTTCATTTAGCTGACGCTTAGCACCAACAAAGTTTCGCCCGTTATCGCTAAACATTTCTGTGCATTTTTCGCGACGGGAAATGAAACGGCGTAGGGCTGCCAAGAAGGTTTCCGTACTAAGGTCAGTTGCCAATTCCAGATGAAGTGCTGAGGTAACCATACAAACGAAAAGGCATATGTAGCCCTTCTCCTTGCGGGGATTGCGACCCTTGTGTACTTTAAGGATCATAGGTCCCGTATAGTCGCATCCCGTGTTTTGAAACGGGTATGCTTGACGAACTCTGGTAGTGGGAAGGTCCGCCATAAACTGATGGACAGTATGTTGACGTTGCTTAAAACAATTCAGACAGTTATGTGTGACCTTTCGAATCAGGTTTCGTGCACCTAAAATTCAAAAGTTTTGACGAATGATGGCAAAGAGTGCCGATACGCCCGGATGTAGGTGTAACCTGTGCTCATTCTCTACAATGAGGTATGTGATACGATGCGTTTTGGGCATAATGACCGGATGCTTGGCAGAAAAGGTCAATTCCGAGTTGCTTAATCCTCCACCCACACGCAGAAGTCCGTTGTTGTCCAAAATCGGGGAAAGTGTGCGCAGCTTGGAATCCTTTCTTAGAGGGCGTCCATTCTTTAACCGCTCACGGTCATCTTCAAATGCTGCCTGAACATGTTGAACACAGTAGGTACGTGCTTCAAATATTTCTTGAAAGCACAAAGATATCGAACTGGGTGTATGTTGGGATCCTCGACGACGAATAAACCGCAATACATAGGCCATGATGCGAACAAGTTTCAGCCAGGATGAGGTGCGATCAGCCAGTTCGTCTATTACGGATTTTACAGGAAGAGTGTCACCCATGGTTATCAGTGCGATGGTTTTAACCTCTTCATTGACTCGATCATCTGCAACGGAACTAGAAATTTGTGAGCATGGTTTAGTTACCAGATTGAGGTCTTCGTCGTGCAGCCATTCTGAACCCTTCCCCCAAAGGTCAAACTTGAGAAGTTCTGAAGCCATCATTCCTCTGGAAGCGCAATCGGCAATCGGCCAAGCATGCCGGGGTATAATTTCCAAAATCTCTGCAGTGCGATTGGCGACGAATGTTTTCAATTTGGACGGAATGAGCGACAGCCAAGCCAGGACGATCGTAGAATCGGACCATGCGTGAACGGTGATTGGGGTATGCTTTAATGCAGCCCTGACAGATGCAACTAGTCGACTCAAAAGCAACGCCCCACAAAGCTCCAATCGAGGCAATGACTGCTGTTTAAGTGGTGCCACGCGTGTCTTTGCAGCGAGAAGGCACACCTCGAAGCTGCCGTCCGGAAGTTTGACTCGGCTGTATACAACTGCGGAGTAGGCCTTTATCGATGCATCTGAGACTGCATGCAACTCAATTGGTCCCGAAGTGTAGCCCAGATGCCTCTTTACCTGCAACTCGGATAGTTTGGTAATATCTTTTTGGTATTTCTGCCACAGTTCCGTCAAATTATCGGGCAATGGTGAGTCCCAGCTCAGGTCAAGCAGCCATAACTCTTGGAAGAATATTTTAAATTGAACAACTACCGGCGCTAGTAACCCGAGCGGATCTAAAAACCGAGAGACATCGGACAATACCTGGTGTTTCGTACATTCTGCGTTTTCGATCAGACTGACGTTGTATACCAATATGTCAGGATGTGGTTTCCAATGAATACCAAGCACCTTCGTTGTTTCATCTTTCTACATGCTTATAACATCTGGGTTTAGACTCCTCTTAGAGCCACCAATCAATTCGCTGTTAGATTCCCATTTTCCCAGCTCAAGTTGTGCGTTTTCAAATAGTCTTACGAGTTCATCCTTTCGTTGTATCAGCTCACCTTCCGTGCTTGCCCCTGTTAAAACATCATCCACGTAAAAATCCTCAAGAACAATTCTTGCAGCATCAGGATAATCTTGCTTGTAGTCGTTTGCCAGTTGCTCAAGTACTCTTACAGCCAGAAATGGAGCGCAGGCCGTGCCATATGTTACAGTACACAACTGATAATGGGCTAATTCTTCTTTAGGATCCTGTCTCCATAAAATTCTTTGGTAGTTTCGATGTTTAGAGGAAACCCATACCTGACGAAACATTTTAACAATGTCCGCGGAAAACACATATGGATAAATGCGAAATCGAAGGCAAACAGCAAACAGGTCTCGCTGAATACTCGGTCCCACATGCAGCGCATCGTTTAGCGACTTGCCACGTCGGTCTTTGTAAGACCCATCGAACACCACTCGTAGTTTTACACCAGAAACCGGGTGGTGAGGCATATAAAAAGTACGCCTATCTGAAGAATGTATTTCTTGCGGTTCGAGCTTTCGCATGTGCCCCAGAACTTCGTAATCGTGCATAAATTTAACGTACTGTGCTTTCAGGTTCGTGTCTCTTTGCAGGCGTCTTTCTAGAGAGTTAAATCGCGCTATTGCTCCTTGAAGTGTGTCTGCAAATTCTGTAAGTTGGTCTTTAAATGGTAGCTCTACACAGTATCTTCCATGGTCATCTCGCGAGTGAGTTTCACAAAAATGCGCCTCAACTTTAGAGTTCTCTGGGTCTGGTGGAATGTTTGCAGACACATTCTCGAGCTCCCAAAACCATTGGAGGGAAGCGTCAATGTTGAATGTTGAAAGTAGCGATGTTGCAGCTACTGGACTTAAAAGCATTGTTGATGTAATTACCCATCCAAAGATTGTTGATACAGCGATTATGTTGCCATGATTGTCAAATTTCTTTTGTCCAGAAAAAGCAGTCCATACATAATTACTTCCGAGCAGAATATCGACCTCTGATTTGGTGTTGAACATTGAATCTGCTAACGGAAGATCATCGAAGATCTTCAATGCTGCTGCGTCGATATTGTTCCTTGGAAGCGATGATGTGATTTTGACTAAAATGTGAGCAGTTACACTCAACTCATCCTGTGACACTCTTGATTTAAGGTTAAGAATGCTTAAGCCCCTTGTCGTTTCCGCTTTAACTGATGATATTCCAGATACGAGTATTCGGGACGGTGATCGCATAATTCCAAGTTCCTTGATGCACCTTTCCGATATGTACGATAGTTCGGACCCAGTGTCTAAAAGCACCCGACAAACTGTATATGTACCGCTTGCATTAAGTACATGAACCAACGCAGTAGGGAGCGTTCCCCTTATTTGAGATTGTGGACGGCTATCAAGTCGTTCAGCAGGTGCTAGTGCAATGTGGCTCATTTAAACCAGCGAAACATTCTGGTCCTGTTCATCCTGTACCGTCATTGATACGCTTGGCTGACTTTGGGTTACAACAGGCTGACTAGAGGAGGCTTGCAAATGAATCGGAGAATGATGTTTGCCATGGCAATGTCTGCAGCGATATTTTGATTCACATCCTGCAAATACATGATCTGGTTTTAAACAATTAAAGCATAGTCGCTTCTCTTTGACAAACGCATGGCGCTGTTCGACAGAAAGTCCAAGGAAGTGTCCGCAATCGTACAGTGAATGATCATCTGATCTGCATTGAACACATTTAAAACTCTGACCAGCTGATACAAATGATCGTGCAGCTCCTCTTGTGTTTTGTCCATACGAGGCGGTGGTTGGCTCATAATGGTTAAGCTCGAACTCCTCACATCGAGCATCCAGAAATCCAAAAAGGTCTTCAATTTTTGGAGAAGTCACATCTCGACTGAAGTCCACCCACTTGCGTCTCGACTCCGAATCGATTTTTGCCAAAAGCAGGTGTATTACCCAACAGTCTCGTCCAGTTTGTCCTACTGCGTCTAATCCACGCACAATTTCATTCGCACCATCAGAAATCTTTCTCAAAATGCCCACGTTTGTAGACTTGGCTATGGGCAGATTTATAAAAGTTTCTAAAAGTGAATTAACAACATAACGGGGCCGATCGTAGCGCTCTATCAAGCGTGCCAATGCTGTGTCATATGCTGCCTCCGTGATAGGCAAATGACTAATCAATCTAAGCGCATCTCCCTCCAGAAACGACTTCAGATATTGGAATTTTTGTCCCTTTTTTAAATATTCCTTTAAGTGGATTGTGTGCTCGTACAGATCCTTAAACGCTGGCCATTCCTTATAATCGCCACCGAAGGTTTTGATCTGTAGTTTGGGTAACTGCACATCTCTGCCTGGCGCCACTGCTTCAGTACTCGTTGGAAAGCGTTCATAAAACTCCCTCTGCAGTTGGAGTTGTTGTTGTAATGCCTGTGAAATTGCGTCGTTACCAATTTCATCACGTTCTGCAATTTTTACCGTTGTTGTTGCACCAGCCTGCTCTTTTATCTGTGTGTATAGCAGCTGGGCTCGCACAAATTTGCCTTCATACAAGTTATAGTCACTCATGGGATCAACATAACCTTCAGATTCCGTAAAGTCGAACATGTCATCCGTGGATCGGTGGAACTCTGCCCAAACGGCTCGGAGTCTCGCCATCATAATGTCAGCAACATTCGCGTTGCACTCCGCTGTGGGATTCTCGGCAAACGAAAGCAGTCGTGTCAGACTGCTCCTTTGTTTGCTCCTTATTAACTTCAGTTTTTCCATTTCGAACTTTCACACGTTGAGTAAACCGATCAGCGACAGATACGACTCAGAAGGACCATTTATAATTAGAAACAATCGCAATTGCTTTCAATTATAAACTTTATTTAATTTTGCTCATAGACGCTGGTACGTCTTCTTCTTCTTGTCGTCAGATTCGTACTGACATTCGCATTATTAATAAAACCAAGGTGGCAACGCTGATAAAGTATACATAAAAAAGAGTAATTTAAATTGCAGCCGGGAAAATTCAATACCTCAACAAAAGGTATTGCTAAAACTTAAAGGATTGCATACCGCCTGGGGCCTTTTTTGGTTTCAATTGCTCGCTGATGACTTTTGCAACTTCGTTTGGTTGAAACTGAATTGGGTCCGTCTCAGTTTCGATTCGAATTGGCGGCGACGGTAGTGCGAATGAATTTGTTGCAGGGTTTGGCTGAAAGACATTTCGAAGGTGTAAAGCAAATGTACAAGCTCTGTCTTTGTCGCTTCTGGCCCAGCTGCCTGAAGAGTCTCTTATGGGGATTACTGTTTCGGACGGCGCACTTAGATTTGGGTGGGCCCTCCACAAGGGATGCTTGGTGCTGGTGGGTGAAAGTTTCTCAATGTACTGGCGTTGTGCTTCTACTTCTTCGTGCCTTAGGGCCCTGGTAAGTCTGCGACCAGCTTCCTTAAGACTTTGTTTCGAGGACGGCGATCTGCTGGTTTGCCAAGCACGCCTCAAACGTCTTTTCTCCAAAACAAGCTGTTCGATTTCCAAGTTAGTTTTGTGTTGGTGTGTGCGCCCATCCCTCCCTTGCGGTGTAGAGACTTTGGCTGCTGCGACGAGTACAGACTCCAGTGCATCGGCATAGCAGTCGATGTCCTCCTTGATGTTGAGCTGTGGAGTCAGTTCAATGTGGGAACTTACGTACTTTTTGAACTTCAGCCAGTTGGTTCGATGCGACGTCAGCCTCCAAGGGTGCTCGATTAATTCCGGGCTTTCAAGAAGAGTTATTAGCACTGGTGAGTGGTCCGATGATAGATCCAAAAGCGATTTTGCAGATATTAGATTGCGAGAAATATTTTTTGTCACAGCAAAATCAATTAAGTCAGGTAGTTTTCTAGGATCTGTAGGCCAGTATGTAGGGCTGCCTGGCGAAACGTAGTCCAGTTTGTTGCATGTCTTGATGAGTGCATTATATAGTTGCCTTCCTTTGGGGGTCACAAGGCGGGATCCCCAGTGTGTGTGCTTGGCGTTGTAATCTCCTGCTGCTATGAATCGCTCCCCAAGTGAATTGTAGAAGTCCATGAATTGGTCTTCGGAGACTGTAAAACGGGGTGGGCAGTAAACAGCGGCAATGGCAAGGTTGCAGTTGCCCAACTGTAATTTTATCGATGTAGCTTGCAAATAATTTTTTGCAAACCTTTGGTGAAAGTGGTGTTTGATGCGGTCTCTTATTAAGATTCCGGTTCCGCCATGTGCTTTACCATCTGGATGATCTGTGCTGTAGAACGTGTATCCCCGTATTTGAAAATTATATTTGCTGGTGAGATGCGTTTCTGCCAGCAACATAACGTCGATGTGGTTTTCGTTCAGAAATTGACTTATTTCAGGTTTATGCCGTGAAACACCGTTGGCGTTCCACAAAGTTATTCGAAGACTAGGCATAGTTTATTTGGACTGCTGAGCTGCAAGTATTTTTAACAAGATGTTTTGGGTTTGCACAAGGGTTTGCATGGTGGTTTTCATGAAGGACATAAATTCCATCATATTATGTTGCAAAGTGATCATCATAGTTTCCACGTCACTTTGGGGAAAATTTAGAAATTTGGATCTGTTGGGGCCTGTGGTGATTCCTACGTTAGTTGTATTCCTACTGAAAATGCTCTTAATATGAGGGGTCATATCAGAAAATCGGGCGCTCCGTTTAAAAGTTATACCGAAAACAAATTTGCGGGGGTCTAGTCAAAATGAAAATTTAATTCTGTCTGTCAGTTTGTCTGTGTGTCCCAAAACATGGTTAATTTTTGCCGAGTGACCAAAGATGTGTGGGGCCTAGCGTTGTCATGGTGAAAGACTATACCCTTGCGATTAGCTAGTGCCGGCTCCTTTTCTTTAATTTTTTCCGCCAAATGGGATAGCTGGCGACAGTACACATCTGAATTGATGGTTTCATTCCGTCCCAGCAGCTCAAAGTGCACTACACCCTTCCAATTCCACCAAACAGACAGCATAACTTTCCTCTGATGGATGTCGGCCTTTGATGTGGCTTGGGCTGGCTCATCTTTCTTGCTCCATGATCTTTTTCGTTGGACATTATTGTAAACAACCCACTTTTCGTCGCCAGTAATGATCCGCTTCAAAAAAGGATCGTTTTTAATCCGTTGCAGCAGAGAACGGCAGATATTGATACTGAAAATTTGGAATAGTTTTTCCAACCGAATCGACAACGAAACCGAAAACTGGTGGTTATAAATTTTTATTGGGCAACTGCGAAAGCGAAGACGAGAAAAATGCGTGTGGTCGATATAACGACAGTTGACGAAGACGGGGCGAATTCGCAGAGAGCGAGAGAGAACTTTATTGTGCACCCGCCTTCGTCCTAAACTAACTTACACTAAACTTAAAAATTCAAGTACAAATTCAAAATCTCTCAACACCGGCCCCGTTGAACGCTTCAGGCTTCAACAAATGGGAAGCGGCGCCAATTTATGGATGGCCCGCCGAAAAACGCCTCCTGCGCCCGTCCTAACGTCGACGACCCTGACCATGCCGTCCTCCCCTGCGTGCCTGGCGATGATTCTCCCCAGGAGCCATTGTTGGGGCGGAAGGTTGTCCTCGGCCACGACGACGAGATCTCCCTCGCTGATGTTCGGCTGCTCTTGGTGCCATTTGCCCCGAATTTGTAGGCCCAGGACATATTCCCGGGACCATCGCCGCCAGAACATTTGCCTGACTGACGAGACAAGCCGCCATCGCCGTAAGCAGCTGAGACCCTCCTGGTCCGGGGTCCGGAGTGCTGGTGTGGCGAGCAGCGGCCCGCCTGCCAGCAGGTGCCCGGGAGTCAGCGCCGCTCCGTCGCTTGGGTCGTGGGTGATCGCTCCGAGCGGGCGGGAGTTCATCACCGCCTCGATTCCGACAAGCACTGTCGCCAGCTCTTCTGCGCTTAGGAGCGCGCTGCCCACCGCCCGTAGGAGTAGGTTCTTGGCAGTTTTGACACCTGCCTCCCATAGTCCGCCCATGTGCGGAGCCCGAGGCGGTGTGAATGCAAACTCGCATCCGCTTCTTGATGCGAATTCGCGTATCGCGTCGGCTTCCTCCTCGATCCGCTCTCGAAGGGCCTGGAAGTGGCGACTGGCTCCGACGAAGTTCTGTGGTTAAATCTGAAACAACTTCTAGATGAACCGCCTTGGACGCGAAACAAACAAAGAGCGCTATGTAGGACTTATACGGAGGCCTACCACGAATTTTCAGTGTTGTATAGACAGGGCCACAAAAATCAACGCCACATATAGCAAATGGGCGGAGAGCACGGAGACGATCTGCGGGTAAATTTCCCATAATTTGTGTCATCAGTCGAGGCTTGCACTTGAAGCAGCGAATACATGATCGAACTGTCTGACTGCAGACCTCCTGAGCGTTTACGATCCAAATTCGCTGTCGAAGGAGACTCACAAGTGCTCGTGGACCAACATGAAAATTAGAATGGTGTAGATGCCGGACATAGCTCTGCACAAATTGGGAGCGTTTCGTCAACAACAATGGAAACTTGGCATCGTATGATATAGGAGCGTTAGCTAGTCGCCCCCCAACTCGCAACAACGAAAAGTGACACCAAGTCCCCTTGTCTTCATGAATGAATGGATTCAATCGCTGAAGACTTGGGCCAACTCTGGAGCCTTTACGGACTTTATCCCTTTCTTCGTGATACTCGTGTTTTTGTAATACCTCGACAATTTTTAAAAAGGCTTCATTATATTCAGTGGGTGTTAAGTTTTTTCAAATACTTTACTTTTGTTTTTGCATTTTTTAATGAAGCGGAACATCTAAACGAATACCCTAAGCAGTTTAAGGTGTGACGAAAATCCCTCCGAATTTTGTACAGCAGCGGTCAGCCCGACCGCAGTCTTCCTCGATTCTTGCAGTAGGACTTGGTCATCTAGGTCAAAGTGTGCATTTTGGGGCCAGTTTTCTTCTCCTTCCGTTAGATACGCTGGTCCAGTAAACCATATCGACTGTATGATTTCGTCGACGTCACAACCTCTTGATACGATATCTGCTGGGTTCTGTTTTGTGGGGACATGCCGCCATGTAGCTTCACCTGACCACTCTTGAAAATGTGGACAACGAAGACGGATGAGACCGGATCCAATGAAGCGTAACTTCAGAATCCGACCAATAAACACTTTTTTCGATAGGTACCTTTAATAGGGGCTTGATTCTGTGACAGAGATCTGCGAGAAGGTGAGCGGCACATAACTTAAGTCTTGGAAGAGTCTTAGTCTTGAGCGGCGCTACTTTTGACTTTGACGTCAACAATGATACTTTATAACCTTCTGCAGTTTTGCTACGAATGTAGACGCAAGCTCCGTAAGCGCTTAAGGATGCGTCGGCAAAGGCATGTAATTGGACCGGTGACATCGGATCGGTATGCACAAACCGGAGAATTAATATTTCTTCTAAATTAGACAGTGTAATCCTTATCATATTCCATTCTGTTTCCAAATGCATTGGAATCGACTCATCCCAATCTAACTTATTGAGCCAGAGTTCCTGCAATAGGATCTTTCCCCTAATTACAATTGGACTTAATAAGCTGAGGGGGTCAAACAGCTTCGATGTCACCGATAGTATGTTCCGTTTTGTCGCTCGGAGACCCATGACAGCTTTGTCAATTTGGAACTTAAAGGCATCTTCGTTGGGCAACCACGATATTCCTAACGCCTTAGTAGACTCTGAGTACGAGATGGGTATGGATTTAGCTGTGCTCTCAGATGCGGTGACGTCAGGTGAGTTTGAAAACCACTTTGTCAATTTAAAACCTGCAGTTTGAAGAACCTGAGACACTTCAGACTTAATAGTCTTTAACTCCTCTACGCATGCAGCACCAGTCAACATGTCATCGACATAAAAGACGGATCCAATAACTTCAGCAGCTCTAGGAAAAGAAAGTTTGGCAGACTCGCTTAACCTTTTTAAACACCGAATCGCCAGAAATGGGGCTGGTCCAGTCCCATATGTTACGGTGTTGAGCTTATATAATCTCAAGGACTCACAGGGGTCTCTTCTCCACACTATAAGTTGAAACTGCCTATCCGCTTCATTTACCATCACTTGGCGATACATTTTCTTTACATCGGCGGTCAAGGCGAACCTATGCAGCCGGAAGCGAAGTAGCGTTGAGTACAACTCATCTTGGATTGTCGGCCCAACCATCAAAATATCATTTAGAGAGATCTGAGTTGACGATTTACAAGAGGCATCGAAAACGACACATAACTTGGTTGACGTACTTTGGGGTCTCAAAACGCATTGGTGTGGGATAACATAATGTGGACCAGAAGGAATTTTATCTGTAGGAGACATATGACCTAAGGAAAGGTACTCTTCCATAAATTCTAAATACATTTTCTTCATGTCAGGGTCTCGAGACAACCTTCTTTCAAGCGATAAAAACCGCCGTTTTGCAACTTCAAAGGAGTTGCCCAACCCATTTGGATCAGATTTAAACGGCAGCCTTACTTCAAAGCGACCTGATGGCAAAACCTGAGTAGTCTTCCGGTAGTGTTCTTCACATAACTTTTGCTCAGGTGACAGAATTTTCTGTAGAGATGGCATTTCTTCCAGTGACCAAAACTTCTGTAGGGTGCTGTCAATAGATACTAACAGCTCTTCACTACAACTAAAACTTTTCACAACTTCTGTAGGGGAAGATGCCTTATATCTTCCTGATACAACCCATCCTAGGAGGGTTTTCTGCAAAGTTGGAAAGTCGGGACCTTGTCTAATTTGTCCAACAGCTAATAATTCGAAAAAAGATTCTGCTCCTATTAACAAATCTATTCTTTGTGGCTTGTAGAAATATGGGTCCGCTAAAGGTAGGTTCTTTGGAATTTTCCAGTCATTGATATTAACGGACTGGTCAGGATGGTATCCTGATATTGATTTTAAAATCCAAAAATCGAATGAGAACTCACTACCATTTATACGCGACTTCACCACTGTATGTACCTTTTTCTTAACTTGAGAATTGGACTCGCCAATACCAAGTAAGTTGATACACGACTCCTCTTTACGGATCTGTAAGCGGTGAGCAAGGTCCTCTGTTATAAAGTTAGTTTGGGACCCAGAGTCAAGAAGTGCTCGGGCCAAAATATATTCACCGTTTTTGGTTCGTACACTTACGATCGACGTGGCCAAAATCACCCTGTCCGATGAAGTCGCATGCATAACATGTGACGTGGAAGGCTGATCTTGATTTAAAGGAGGAGTAAGAATCTCTTAAGGTGGTGGCAACGCTAAACTGTTCTCGGAAACTGTATATCTATGCAGTAATACGTGATGCGAGCGTCCACAAACTCGACATTTATTAAATTTGCATTTCGAGACAGTGTGACCCTTTCGCATACAATTGATGCATAATGAAGCAGATTTCACAAAGTCAAACCTTTGCATAACTGAAAGACGACCAAACGGACCACAGTTCGCTAGGATATGGTCGCCCGAATTGCAATAGCTGCAACCTTGCTGGGATTTACTGTTGGACGAAGAACAAGTAAATGAGCTACGATTATGTGGCTTGCTCGACGTAACTTTATCTTGTTTTGGTTTCGTCGATTCTTCAGCAGATAAATGCTGATATCGGCGATTTAACAATTTTTCAAAATCGGACCAAAGAGGTAATCTTTCATAATCTAATTGTTCTTCCCATTTTTGTTTGGTCACTGGGTCAACTCTGTTCAAGACAAGATAGATCAAAATTGCATTTGAAATCTTGGTGTCGCCTCCTATCGATAACAAAGAACCGTATATCGATGACACGGTATCGATAAGATTTCTTAGAGACGACGCTGACTGTTGCGATATTTTCGGAAGACTGAACAATGTTGAAATATTATTCATAAAAATTAAACATTCGATATCATACACTTCTTTCAAGCTGATCAAAGCTTTCTCATAATTGCTCTCTGTGACTTGGTAGGCCTTGATAGTCCCCAAAGCTTCACCAGAAAGACAAGAGATTAAGTGATTGAATTTTTCAATAACTGGAATGTTATCGTCTTGATGAACGAGAGTTTCGAAAAGGCTAATGAAATTTTTAAACTCCGAGTATTTGCCGCTGAATTTCGGCAATGCCAAATTCGGAAGTCGAGCTCGAGTTGGGGCTACAGAGGCTGACCCAAGTATTTTGGTTTCGCTAGCTGCCTTCAAGGCCGAGATAAGCGACAATATTTTTGCCTTGGTTATTATTGAAAGCTCTTCCCACTCTTCTCCAAACTCATCGCCATCATCTAAATCTTCTATCTGTTCTTGTAATAGATTTGCTCTTTTAATTGCATCATTTAAATTTTCTAGCCTACAATTTAATTCTTCTTCCAGAATCGGAATCTGGCCGGCTTCTAGCCGAGTATTTAATCGGCGGATGCTACTTAATGGTTTTTGGAGCTTGTGTTTAAGGTCAGCAAGAATACTTTTTGGCTTATCTGGACTCATTTTTAAATTAATTTATATATATATAGGCCACGAAAAAATTATATATAAATAATTATATGTAGAATAAATTATAATTATATCCAGCAACAATTTATTAAATTGAATAAATTTAATTTAAAAGTATATAATTCAAATTAGAATGGTGATGAAAATAAATTTCGAAACAAAACAACGAGAGTTAATAATAATTTTGTCTATAACTATTAAATTTGTTCGAAAAATGTTGTTACCAAATGTTGTATTATTCACAACAAAAGCGACGAAAATATTTAATTAAATATCAAACCACGTAATATCAAATTAATAGCGGTTGCAAATGACGGCAAATCAGTATACCCGACCGAATGCAGGGTAGCGTGCACTTAACGGTCAGCTAATCGTCAGCGCGCCAAACCAAAATCTTACAACAATACAACGTTGCTAGCGGCGGACAAGCGAAAGCGAAAAAATTCACCGCTGCAGCTGCTTGTATATGAGGGTTTATGTATTGGTTATGTATAGCGGCTGGGATGAATTTTCCCAACTATTAATTTTTCGAGTTTTAACACAATGTAGTGGGGGGGCGACAGTGATTGCAATAATTTTCGTAAGAGAACACAAATTAAATGTTGCATCCAAGGGCGGCTCAAATGGGTTATGTAATGTGTATGTGTATATATAATAAATATAATATAAATTTTATTTATTTTTTCTGTAAATGTGTAAGTTTGCAATTTTTTCTTTTTATTATAATTAATGCATGCACAACTAGCTCTACTATATCGATACGTCTGTGCCAAGAATTGAAAGCGAGGTGCAATTTTTCAGCACAAGACAAGAAACAAATAAATTGTTTTGTTAACAAACTCTAGCTTTCAATTTTTTGCACAAATACCTCGGGTTCTGCGTTGGGGTCTTTTAATCCAGCTGCCACTTTCCTTTTACACATCGAACAGTCGCAGGGCATTCCTATTATGGCAGTTGTTCGTGGGGTTAAAATCCAGGTATTTCGCGACCGGCACGTTAATTTTAGAGAGCTGTTTATTCAATTGTATTCCACCGAACTCGCCGCGGGCAACAGAATACACGATTTTGTGTATTTTTTATTAATTGTATATGCAAATGAAGTTTGCTATCACTTTTCACTGTGTCACTGTCACTAATTTGTTGCCTTCAATTATTAATTATAAGTCCACCCGGGGGCGCCATGAAAATTTGGAATAGTTTTTCCAACCGAATCGACAACGAAACCGAAAACTGGTGGTTATAATTTTTTATTGGGCAACTGCGAAAGCGAAGACGAAAAAAAAGGCGTGTGGTCGATATAAATCAATTTCAACGATTGGACGACTATATTTTTACAAAGTTCTTAGAGCCTAGCTTAACGACAGTTGACGAAGACGGGGCGAATTCGCAGAGAGCGAGAGAGAACTTTATTGTGCACCCGCCTTCGTCCTAAACTAACTTACACTAAACTTCAAACTTCAAGTACAAATTCAAAATCTCTCAACAGATACGCTTAGTTAGGTGAATTTCCTTTAAGTTATGCGGAACCCAAACATCGAGCTTGTTTACGTAGCCAAGTTTCTTCAAATGGTTTTCAACCGTTGTATGCGACACACTGAGCTTCTCTGACATCTCCCGCGTTGAATAACGCCGGTTTTCATCCAGCAAAGCCTGAATTTGTTCGTCAAAAACGGCCGATTGTCGACCAGAACGTGGGGCGTCTTTAACTCCAAAATCTCCAAGCCTGAATTTGGCAAACCAGCGCTGACATTGGCGATCACTCATGGCATCTCTACCATACACTTCGCACAATTTTTCGCGAGCTTCGACCGCTTTTTTTCCTATTCGGAAATAAAAAAGCAAAATATGCCGAAAATGCTCACTTTGATTATCCATGTTTAATTTGCTATAGCTTCCACAAATGTTATCCAATAATTACCAAATTTTGATCGATAGTGCCTGTTTGTGCCTACGCGAAAGTAAGCACACAGACGGGTCTACCGAGGAACAGTGATAATTCGCACTGTCGGCACGGAGACGCTTTGGAGTTACGCGGCCTCTTCCCGGAGGTCAGAAAGTAAGACTGCGGAGTTATAAGATGGGATGATAACTACTTTATTGTAAAGTTGGTACATGCTTTTATACTAATTGGAGATGCGGAAGTTAAGTATAAAGAATAGTGAAAGGGGTTGTATTATGGAGTAGTTCAATAAAATTGATTACGCTAACAGATTGCATATTTTATCGGCTGACTCTGCAGAATGTGCTGACTGCTTGGCCGGTCTTGACTCTGTAGAATATGCTGATCAGTACTTATTACCAGCCGAGGGTGCAACTGGGCGCCTGGTACTGTTACCAATTTGGATACTGCTTGATTTGTTGGTGTTAGTCATGTTTAGCATGTTTAGCATGAGGGGTACCCTCAATTAAGGCGTGGAGTTGGTTAGCAGCTAACAAATCAATGAATGCGAGGTATGTCTGTTGAGGCCCAAGCTTCTGAGTAACGTCCTTCCACTCTTCTGCTGGATGCTCCAATGGTTTTGGTTTCATCAACAATTCAGACGTCTTGTAGTTTAAAGGTTGATGAGTTAATTCGTTTGATTGTCGTAGCCTCGCGTGGTTAATAGGCCGCACACTGGATTACTTGTCGGCTCCTTATGTAGCATTGTATGATGCCGTTGCTGGCAGACTCGACAGTTGGCTGATGACTTACAGAATTCGACCTTATGATTCGTAGACAAGCAATTTGTGCATCCTCCTACTTGAATAATAACTTGGCTCCGCGTTTTAGGATCCATTTCTTGAAAACGAATACATGCCCTTATGTAATGTGGCTCTAGGTGGCAAATCTTGCAGCTCTCTTCGTTGTTGACTGATGGATTACGGAGTGTTGCTGTAGGTTGTGCGTTTATCGTCTCAAACATGCAAGCGCGGCGCTCAATAAACGTCAGTACACTCTTTAAGGCTGGAATTTCAGTTGGAGCATCGGCTGAATTTTCCAGTGCAGCTAAGGTATCGTGGTTTAGTTTTCTCCTGATGAGAAGGCCAAGGATTGGATCCCATGATTTCGTGCTGATATCGAGGTTTTTGACTGTGCTTAAAGTCTTTTGCACTGTATCGGGTAGTGCTCGAAGCTGGTGTGCAGTCCCGTTGATGGGCATGTAATCGACTATTTTCCCTATTGCAGCAAACACTAATATTTTGCCGTTTTGGTACCTCAGTTTTAGTCTTTCCCAGGTGTCCTCATATCCAGCTTGTGAGAAGGCTGTATCCGTCAAAATGTTCTTTGCTTCACCGCAAAGAGAGCTCTGAAGAATGTGTAGCTTATGGCTGGCTGAGTATGGCTTACTATGGACTAATTCTACAAATAAGTCGTGGAATCGGGGCCAATCTAGATATTCGCCATTAAATTCAGGAATCTTGATTGGTGGGAGCGATAGATTTAGGCTCATTTGAGCTTCGTTTTCTCGAAGTAAGGTCATTTCATATTCTTCGTATAATTTCCTGAATCGACCTATTTCTGCTTCAACGACGGCCACTGCTCCAGGTATACTGTCAATTTCATCATGGGCCTCTCTCAATATTTCCCATTGAAGCTCCAGATGTCGTTGTAGCGCTGGGGTGATTGTTTGCGCCGTTGACACCAGAATTAAAGATGATTCTATTTCGTTGCATCGTCTCTGTAGTTGTCGGATAGCAAAATCCATCGATGAGTCAGTGGTTATGTGTTTGACTACCGGGTCCTTTGTGTTGTTCTGTGTTCGCCGCGGAGCCTTCTGAGGGCCACTTCCTGATGGGATGCTGTCTTTAAATATTTGCAGATATTTTTCTTCCAGCTCCTTTAATGCCGCTAATCTTGAGGCATACTCCTCTCCGGTAGGTAATGCCGCTTTCTCGACCTCTTCGTCTAGGTCACAAAACTGCTGCCAGAGATCATTCAACTGGCTTAGCCGATCGGCATAATAGCCGTCTCGTTTGCGTCGTTCGGTCGAATCCTTGCTATAATTCTTTATGACCTGTTGGATTTGCCCTTGTACCTCATTTTGATCGTCAAGTAGACGATTGTGTAAATCGACTCTGTTTTGACTTGTTTCCTCTATGAATGAGGTCGACATAATGTTTGTAGTCACTACACTGTGAAGCTGGATGATGCTCGGATGGGGTGATTGATCCTGTGGAGCTGGATGAAGCTGTGTATCTTGTGAAGCTGGATGAGCTATGCTGTCCTGTGAAGCTGGAAAAGCTGCGGTTCCCAAATTGGGTGGTCGATCCTGTGACGCTGGATAAAGCTGCGTATCCTGTGGAGCTGGATGAGCTGGGTATCCTGTGAAGCTGGATAAGCTGTCTAACCTGTGAAGCTGGATGAGCTATGCTGTCCTGTGAAGCTGGATAGGCTGTCTATCCTGTGAAGCTGGATAAGCTGTCTATCCTGTGGAGCTGGATGAGCTGTGCTGTCCTGTGAAGCTGGATAAGCTGCGGTCCCAAATTGGGTGGTCGATCCTGTGAAGCTGGATAAAGCTGCGTATCCTGTGGAGCTGGATGAGCTGGGTATCCTGTGAAGCTGGATAAGCTGTCTATCCTGTGAAGCTGGATGAGCTATGCTGTCCTGTGAAGCTGGATAAGCTGTCTATCCTGTGAAGCTGGATAAGCTGTGCTGTCCTGTGAAGCTGGATAAGCTGTCTATCCTGTGAAGCTGGATAAGCTGTGCTGTCCTGTCAAGCTGGATAAGCTGCGGTTCCAAATTAGGTTGTCGATCCAGTAAAGCTGGATAAAGCTGCGTATCCTGTAGAGCTGGATGAGCTGGCTATCCTGTGAAGCCTGATGAGCTATGCTGTCCTGTGAAGCTGGATAAGCTGTCTATCCTGTGAAGCTGGATAATCTGTCTATCCTGTGAAGCTGGATGAGCTGTGCTGTCCTGTGAAGCTGGATAAGCTGCTGTCCCAAATTGGGTGGTCGATCCTGTGAAGCTGGATAAAGCTGCGGATCCTGTGGAGTTGGAGGAGCTGTCTATCCTGTGAAGCTGGATGAGCTGTCTATCCTGTGAAACTGGATGAGCTATGCTGTCCTGTGAAGCTGGATAAGCTGTCTATCCTGTGAAGCTGGATAATCTGTCTATCCTGTGAAGCTGGATGAGCTGTGCTGTCCTGTGAAGCTGGATAAGCTGCTGTCCCAAATTGGGTGGTCGATCCTGTGAAGCTGGATAAAGCTGCGTATCCTGTGGAGCTGGATAAGCTGTCTATCCTGTGAAGCTGGATGAGCTATGCTGTTCTGTGAAGCTGGATAAGCATCTGTCCCAAATTGGGTGGTCGATCCTGTGAAGCTGAATAAAGCTGCGTATCCTGTGGAGCTGGATGAGCTGGGTATCCTGTGAAGTTGGATAAGCTGTAAATCCCGTGAAGCTGGATAAGCTATCCTGTGAGTAACCGTGCTTCTCACCAGTTAGAGGTTCAGCCTTGGAGTTAAAGGGGTTGCTGGATGTGATCCTTTGTTGGTAAAGGATCACGTCGGGGTCACCAATGTTTGTGCCTACGCGAATGTAAACTCACAGACGGGCCTACCGAGGAACAGTGATAATTCGCAATGTCGGCACGGAGCCGCTTTGGAGTTACAAGGCCTCTTCCCGGAGGTCAGAAAGTAAGACCGCGGAGTTATAATATGGGTTGATAACTGATTTATTTTGAAGTTGGTACATGTTTATATACTAAATGGGCATGCGGAAGTTTAGTGGACAGAATAGCAAAGTCAGATGTGTTCTCGAGTAGGTCAGTGAAATTGATTACGCTAACAGATTGCATAGTTGTTCGGCTGACACTGCAGAATGTGCTGACTGCTTGGCGGGTTTTGACTCTGTAGAATATGCTGATCAGTACTTATTAACAGCCGTGGGTGCAATTGATCAGTACTTATTACCAGCCGTTGGTGCGACTGGGCACCTGGTACTGTTACCAATTTGGATACTGCTTGATTTGTTGGTTCTGTTCATGTTTAGCAACATTGTGTATGAACACGGAGTAATGTTAATTACGCAGACAGTCAAGCAGCAATAACGATAGTGAACAACTGCCGCAAATCTCTTTAAGAGGTGGCACAGTAGTTCGTTATCTCCCTAATCTCGGTGTCAGGGAACGAAATAGCTGATGAACTGTCCAGAGGCGGCACTACCACAGTTCTCCTTCCAGACAAAGAGGACTTCCGAGTGTCCCTAGCCACTTTTAAGCTCAGGACGAGAGAACTTTTCAGGACCCTTGTACAAGAAATGTGGAACAATACCACTCACTGCAACATTAGACGCCAAACATGGCCTAAAGTTGACGCCAAGCGGACCAAAAGGCTTTTCAGTCTACACCGCACACAGTGCTCACCTGTGATTAAAGCAATTACAGGCCACTGGCTCGTAGGAGCCCACGCATCCCGACTAAACGTCCTCAACAACGACTTCTGCATAAGTTGCAAAAACGAGGAATAAGTAGAAGAAAAAAGCAGGTTTCATAAAAGAAACGGGCTGGGACTCTTTTTAACTTCGTGGTAAAAGGGTACTTATGATCCATTGCGGTATCACAATGGGTCAGTGATGGCCTAAGTGGGCTGACCTTGTGTCTAACGCCGCGCTAACCTAACCTTACCTAAAACTTTGAGGTCCCTTTTCCCAAATCCAAAATGGATTTTATAAGTGCAAGACCACCTAAATCAATTTCCTGAGTGTTGTGGCGTGCTCTAATTTCAATAAAGCGTTCGATTCTGTAAATAACTAGCTTCTAGTCATGAAATTGGATCTATTACGGTTATTCTTATTAGTGTGCTCTTATTAGTTAGGTCCTAAGATATTTGGGTGGCAGGGGATAAAGAGTCATTTTTGAAAACTGTTTTTATCCCTAACCCGAGATATTTCAGGTGTACCGTAAGGAAGTCAGCTTGGAGCGCTACCTTTTACATTTTTAATTTGTAACGAACTGTTTTCCTTACACCTTGCTCGTTACGAAACGCTGCGACTAGCTCAAAGATCTTGTATACACTATCGCACAGTAACGCTTTTTGACTTTTTATTGGTAATAAATCATATCTTCTGAACCATTAGAGATAATTAAATGATGTAATAGCTAATTGATCTACCTTTAGTGTAGTGTAGAGTGTTTGAGGCAGGAATTACGCTTTACTGAAGCTTTCATACAAATCCACAGTCATAATTTAATTTAATTTAATTTATTTGTTTATTGTATCCTAGCGGTACAAGTTTTTGAAACTTATGAATTAATACGCTAGTATTAGTATAAGTGAACAAAATCTTTTTTTTTCGACAAAAAAATTAAACAATTTATATAACAACACCCTAACAGATTTCCTGAAAACAGGTCTTCACTGGGACAAATTTGAAAGCTTTTTGGTCTTACTTTCAGTGGAATTGTTGGATCGTCAGCGCACCTTTTTCGGTTCGTGTCTCGTGTTTCCTGACTTATCGCGAGTCCACCGTATCGCCAGACGGTCTTTGTTGCTCGTACTTTCTAGTCCCGGCGTCTCTCGGTATCACGATTACGGACTCTGCAGATCCTCCTCCACAGTCTCTGCGTCTCACAGATCTCACCGTTGCAGTCTCACCCTTGTAGAATTAGCGTCTTAACTCTAAGATCTTTATCTGGGCGGTTAGCACACGACTTAAACGGCCCGCGACCACACACTCGAATGAATTCTCGCTGCTCCTGACTGACTGCATGCCCACCCTCTATAACTTGATACTCTTGACTTGGTGATTGGTCACACTGCCGTTCTCCGGCTGACATTGAAAGTTTATTTTGTTTTCTATTAAAGGGGAACTTACAAGTACAATTCAAAAAAAAAAATGTTTTAATTAGCTTAAATTTCTATCGAATTTTTTAATATTTATACCCGTTACTCGTAGATTAAAAGGGTATATTGTAATTGTGCAAAAGTATGTAACAGCTTAAAGGGTCACTAGCCGAGTCTGTCTGTCTGTCCGTCTGTCTGTATGAACGCCTAGATCTCGGAAACTACAAAGGCTAGAAGGTTGGGATTACCCACACATATTCTTGGGCTCCCTACGCAGCGCAAGTTTGTTTCAGCCGAGCCCTCTCTAACGCCCATAATCGCCTTAAACGATTTTAAAAGGTGTCTGGCTACCACACCTTTAAAGATCTCAGTAAAGTAAAAATTCAGTTTTATTGTGTTTATCAATACCTATCTAAATGTAGAAGAAATTTTTCAAATCGGACCATTCGTTAAGAAGTTATGCGTGATCAAAATTGTATATCTCCCTTTAGCTGAGTAACGGGTATCTGATAGTCGGGGCACCCGACTATAGCGTTCTCACTTGTTTTAAATTTAATTTTTTGTATTTTATAGTTGTGTATTTTTTTATTCAATCTCTACGGGGTTTCTATGGTTCACCAAGAAGATAAGATAAGTGAAGTATAAGATAAGATTAAGTGAAGGAATGTTGTATTCCATTTGTGTGTTCGGGGTCAAGTAAATAATTTAAATTTATTTAAATATAAAAAATAATAAAAAGTTAAAAAATAACGGAGCTATATCCAAACATCCGTACTTCTATGTATTTCAAGTGCCTTGCGATGGTCATTAAGTTATCATTTAGTTAAATTTTGTTAGTTTAATCAATTATCTTGTCGCTGAATAAAGGAATTTGTAAAATTTCGATTAGAGTTGAAATGGCAACTGCTTGAACAAAAAAAGTTGTTTTCCGAGGTATGCGAAATGTATAAATTTTTAGCAAAAAAAACGCATTTTTGACTTTCAATGATCTTAAATTAATAAAATAAAAACCAGGCTTCGCTGGGGGAGTGTTTTTTTAACCCTAAACGAAATTTAAAAACTAAATTTAAATCCGACAATTTTTGCCTGAGATACAGTGCACACCGCAAAACGCCTATTTTTAAGTGTTCCAGCAATCGCACCGATTTATTAGCCGATAGTATCGGATACAAAAATTGGTGGAATTTATTCAAATGACACCTAATATTATATAAAAGGTTTGAATTTACCAGTTTTTGTAATATTGTATCGTGCAAAAGTATATAACAGGAAGAAGGAAGCGCTTCCGACACCATTAAATATATATATTATTGATTAGGATCACTAGACGAGTCTAGCCATGTCCGTCTATCTGTCTGTATAAACGCTGAGATGTCGGAAACTAGAAAAGCTAGCAAGTTGGGATTAACCACATATATTCTTGGTGCATGTTTGTTTCAGCCGAGCGCCATGGGTAAGGATTAAGCAATATAAGTCAGTGATGCCTAAGCAGCTCAATATTTGAAATATCTGTTGGGCCCACAGTGCACAGTGGTTCCGTTGGAGGCCAAAAAAAAAAATAAAACGGTCAAAAAATAAAATTTTAAAAATAGACCTAAAGGCGTGAGCACGTGTTTAGTTGCATCAAAACTGCGCGCATCACTAATTTTTCCCAGCAACATCAACCTTTAACAGCATTTATTTCGTAAATTACGTGTCCAAATTAATATTCATTGATATGGATTTTGAAGTTGAAGGTATTATCTATAAATCGATATGTTAATAATAATCGTACTCGTGAAATTGTTCTCGTTACATCAATTTGAAATAATACATGTTTTGTGTCTATTTTGTGAAAGTCTTTTTTATGATTAGCTAAGGTTTTAGTGATGATCCAACAAAATCCAACAATTAGTTGGTATGCCAATTTGTTCGTCTGGCTTTCAGGTAGTAGGGTGTTCAAATTGGCTGCAGAAATTTGCAGATGTGCCTACAATCGTGAAAATACAAACACCTTACTAACCTTCATAACTTTTTCAAGGGCAAAACTGGCCAATTATGAATAATTTTCCAACACTAAATATTGAATTATAAGTGTGTATTCGCACGATCTTATGTTTTTAATTTATAATTTAGTTGTCCGATTTGAATAAAATTTACTAAGCATATGTAAAACTTCCAAACTTATAGTATGGGAGTTTAGATAACATATCTTTAAAAATAAAAAAAAATGTCACACTATATTTTTATTATAACCGATCGTTCCTATAGCAGCTACATTTTCATAACATGGGCCTTCTTCCTCGGCTCCATGATCTTGACGTTTGCTTCGTGACCACGTGCGCGCGCCATTCGTCCATCAAAGCGACCTCCTGGTCGCATTTGAGCGCAAGTGCATTTTGCTTCGACCATAGATGGCCATTCCATATTTAAGTGACACACGTTGACAGGCGACTGCTGGAAAAGGGCACATCTCCCCCTCTTTCTTGCGCACAATGTCCTCGTAGGCGTTTCAGCCCCGTTTCAGATTCTGTTCAGTGACGTGCCGCCGCAGAAGCTGCGGCTACTGCTGTCGAGGGCATGGTACAATTATAGAAAGTAGTCTCGTCGGCTGCCTAATCGTTCGGCTTTTTGTCAGCTTGTCAAAGGAAAAGGTTGTGTGCGGACGATTTTTTTCAGACTATTAACCCTTGTGTAAAGATGACGTTCTGCAACTTATGTCGAGTTGGAATTTTTTTTTCACATGTCGTTTCAGACTATTTTAGCATAACACAAAATTCAAAGGAGAAACTATTAATAGCTACTACAAATGTAAACATTAATTTAGATATCAAGAAATTTTACTTTAAGATTCGCATTTATTTTAAAATTAAGAACCTGAACAAAAAATTGCTATACAAAAACAAAAACAACGATTAATTTCAAACTCAAAACTATTAAAAATTAAATTATAAACAACTTTAACTCTCTTTACTATAAATTAACAATTTAAACCCCATGCACCTTCTAAGGGTTAAACAACAAGCTCTATTGCCGTTTCACTCGCACTTACTACGCACACTCCTCTCACTCGCACTTGTTGTGAGTATTGTTAACGGACTGCTTTTTGCCGACGAGACTACCTTGTATAGTTGTACCATGGTTTTACCCAAAAGTTTTGTTACTAAAAAAGAAAAAAAAAATTTTTTTTTAATATTTTTAGGAAATGGGGTGTCTCAACTTTCAGACCTCTCCCCTATTAGTAAAATTTGGCTATACAATATATTTTTTAATTTTGAACTGTTAAATAAAATATTTAAAGTTAAAAAATAAAAATTCCCAGGGGCTTGTCTTTTCTATTCTAAAATCAAATGTAAAAGAAGAATATAAATCTTTCAATTTCTGCCGTCTTTTTTTAATAGTGTTCAAGCAATACAAAAGGTTTGAATTAAATCCCTCTAACCAGTTTTTATAGAAAAAATCGCAAAGTTTGATGCCAAGGACCCTACCCCCTCTTATGGAAAACCCACAGACGTGGGGAAGCTTCAGATAGCAGCAAATATTCGATTTCAATATTCAATTTTACAAATATCGAAAAGAGGTTCGGTTCAATTACTTGAGCTCTCATTTTTTAATGACTGTTAAAAGGTTTTTCCATAAAATATTAACTTTACGCGAAAAAGGAACATTACATCACTACGGACAACAGTCCACGTAGTGACAAAGACAACCAGGAGAGTGGGCTAAGTAATACACCAATCGAAAGGTATCGCAAAAACATAAAGGATTGCATGCCAACACATAGAAAGAGAAAAAGCACAAATGTAGAAATTCCACAAACCATTTTCTTTTAATTGAAACTGTATTTCTTAACTTTTGATATATTACAATTTTTGTCATAAATGTTACCGCTTGGAAGTATTGACCGACAAAAACTCCGACTAGTTCAGCTTACTATCGGGGGTGTCACAGAAACCGGGGACGGATTTGGGGACGGTTGGTTTAGAAACCAACCGCTCAAAACCGTTGGTGTCACAGAAATTCGAGAGATTTCCTTTTTTCGGAAAATTGACCGAAAAACGACCAGGGCTGGATGCATACACTAAATATCGAATATTCAATAATTATCGAACTTTATTTGACTTATTTGGACTGTTTTCCAATAAGTTTTAAGTTTAAATTATGTTTTTCTTGCAAAATTACAAAAAGAATACCTGCTTAAAGCGCATATCGTACACAATAAAAGAAAAAAAATTGAAAATTTGAATTACCCGCCAGGCTAAATATTGCAGCCCTGAACAGCGGTTTGCCTCGGCTGCGTTGGTTTATTTACATTTGTAAGTTGGCAAGAATTTTAAAAGCGAACCAAAATGCCATCTGCGTGAACTCTTGCTCTAGAGTACTTGTGAAGGAATAAACTGCGAGAGGCTAGGATGCAGAGGAGAATCCCTTGAAGCGATTTTACATGGTAGTCCATGGGGATTTAACTCATTGGCCAGGTCCTTCCAAGCAGTGGTCACAAGAACGCAGCCGCCCTAGGTAAATCCTTTGACAATGTCAATATTATCGCGAATGAATCGAAAGAATATGGCGTCTTACGCTGGTGACCTATGTTTACCCCTGAAAACTAGCAAAGTTTATTAGTTTAAATTAATAATAAACAAAAATTGTTTACTTTTACTTACATGTCTTCTTCTTCTTCACAGCCGGAGTTTTTTCCGGCAAAAATAAGACATTTTTCACGACAGTGCTGCCACCTTTTTGCAAAGGCGACATTTTTTATTAATTTCTCAATAACTACAACCTTTTTTAACATGAAATTTTTACCAGAAATAAGTTTTATTTTTAACTACAATACTAAGTACCTTTGAATAAATAAGTCGTTAACACAACATTTCGATTACTACTCCGAAATTTGGTTTTTTAAAGTTAAGTTTTTATAAAAAGCATATTTCTATTTTCTAAATATAACCCGAAGTAAATATAAAAATCGTAGTATGCAGATAGTTCATAAAATTAATTAGAGTTGTCTTAAATAAAGTTATATTTTTGGGAAACATTTGTAAGTTGGTTAATTTTATCAAAACGTCCGGCAAAATACGGGGGATTTAGAAACCGTCAAAATGACGTCTGTGACACCGAGATTTGCTATTCGGGGGAAATTCGGTTGGAATGGTTTTCTGTGACACCCCCAATTGTAAATTATAAGAAATATAGGGTAAATAAGACTGACACACAGCCTCGACTCATAGTCAAAATATTTCAAATCAGGAAAATTAATGAATATTACGAAATATATTTATATATTTTATTTTCGTCAATCAAATCCCGAATTTTATCGGGCTCGGAGCCGTTTTACTCTCGTAGTATTCCTTATTAACTAGGTCTTGAAACGAACTGTTTTCAACTGTTGGATCGCTATGTAAACGCCGCGACTAGCTCAGAGATATTGTGTGTTCGTCCCACCAAATTTGTATTGCGTGACTGCCCGTGACCCAAGAAAATGCAGTGATATCCGATTGGGACAAATCGGAAAACTTTATTAAGTTTTTCTTTTCGCTGGAATTGGGCTCTTCGTCAGCTGGCTGTTGCGGCTCGCCTGGTCGGCGACGTGCCTTCCTCGGCTCAAGATTCACTTCGTGCGTTTCTCGGCGGCGCTCCTCGACGGCGTCGCTGCTCTCGTATCCCTTCGTGCTACGTGTGGACTCCTGCGGCGTCGTTCTCCAACGGCGGCTCTCCAGTTCCACCCGGCTTGTAGGACTCAAAAGTCTGCACAACCTTCCTTTCGGGTCCGACCAGAATGATCCTGGGATCACCTGTTTCGTCGTGTTCCCTGGGGTCGGTCTGGCTCTAGCCTGAGAAACAAATGTCCCGACAGGTCAAATCCGAGGATTCAGCCTTATCGTCAGTTCAGCGTAACCCCGACGCCTGGCACAAACTCTTGATCCGCGCTTACCCTGCCGGTAGCTCGTCCTTCTCTCGACTCTGCTCCTGTCCTGCACTCGTCTCCACTCCAATCCTTGTGTCCTACAGATCTCACCGTTGCAGTCTCAGCTTTGGCCTAGCGTCTTGACTCTGGTATCTTGATCTGGGCGTTGAGCACTCGGTTACTCGGTACTCTCACGGTCACGCACTCGATTGAATCCTCGCACTTAAATCTTGATATCTGGTTCTCTTGTCTCACTTGTACTTTCGCTCGCGTATCTTGGTTGTCTGTCCTCCTGTACTCCGGCTGTCAGGGTCGCGACTTCCGACCGACACGTCCCGTGCCTCTTCACGGATCGAGCTGCCGCGCGTACTCCAACTGACTTCCTCGCGAACTTCCACTGACTGCCTCGAGCTGACGCGGCATTTGGCCGCCGCTGGGCTTCGGACATTCGGTCATCGCCTCCGTCCGGTTAGCTACTTAGTTAACTTATACAGGATACAAAATATAACTAAATTATTAAGCACAAATACTACTTTACTCTGACTCAACACTCCTTACATTGCATTATGGGAAAAAATTAAGTTTTTTTGGCATAAACTCTAGTTTTAAAGATATGGTCTTGAAAATTATAATATTTACTGCTTATTCGCAAATAATTTTGTTGTTTTTTTATCACTTTTTGAAAAAACTTTACGGTTGTAAATATTAAATTGTTCGCATAGTGCATTGTTGCGATAGTAAAAAGTTACAAAGCGAAGGCAAATAGAAAAATGTTTGAGAACATAACAACTTGTTATTAACAAGCCAAAATTTACTCTGACCCCGGCAACAAAATAAAAACATTGAACATTACATCATTGAATTTGAAATAAAACTCGACCTTTTTTCACCTTTTTTGACCCAAACAAAATAGGTCAAAATATGTTTAGCATATTCCTTAACCTTTTTATACCCTTGCAGAGGGTATTATAATTAGTAGGATGGATTTGTATGTTCTGGCTCACTTTCGCTTTTTTTCTGTACGTTCTGGCTCAAGGTTGTTGTTGTTGCTAGGCCGGCCGGCCGGCGCTTATTTAAACCGGAAGTGGTGGGTGGATTCTGGAATGTTGTTACTCTGTTATCACCCCCCTCCCCTCCCACTTCCCCTCCCACTTCCCCTCCCACTTCCCCTCCCACTTCCCCTCCCACTCACCCTCTCACTTTAGTTTTGATGCCTTTATATTTATATTCTTTTTCTTTGGCTTGTTAATGAGTATTTATCACAAACTTTCTATGTCTTTTCCGTTTCGCAAACTAGTATAAATATGAGATGTGGAGTACTAGAGTAATTCAGAAAGCAGAAATCAAACTCGGAGGAAGAAGTCGCTTGCACTGTTTGAAGAAGCCCACATCATCAGCATCTTTAGTATGGAGAACTTTAAAGACCAATGGAACGAACTTGGTGCCGTCTCACTCCCACCGATAAAGAGTGTTAAAGATCTACCGTTTAGCACTCCGATCCCGATCCTAAGGGCCGAAGTCAAGTTCACACGCTACGGCTCAAAAATCATGTTAACTTGCGAGGATTTTGTGATATTTCTGCCAGATCGGTTCAGTACGTTGCCTGCGAAAGCTGTGGAGCATATGGCGTCTGGGAACTATAAAATCATCAAGCATAAAACTGAAGGAGAAACTAAAGTTTTTGTAACGAAGAAGAAGATTAATAAAAATAAAAATCAATAAAGTTTCTTAAAACTTAAATAAACTAAAAATGAATAAAGTTTCTTACAAGTTAAATAAAAAAAAAATAAAAAAAATGGCTGGTGTTTCACATAACAATAACAATCGTGGGTCTAGTAACAATCCTATCGCTAGTGAAATACGATATTGTGATGTTTGTAATCTAAATGTTGCTAAAATTAGTTGGTCGCATCACTTACGAACCAACTTGCATAAGCAATTAACTAGTGAGCAAATAAGTGATAACTTGCGGTGTATAATCACGATATATAATCACAAATCATAATAAAGAATGCTTGGATATCAAATTATTTCAACAAACAATCAAAAATCAAGTGATCACTCTACTCCAAGAAGCTCAACAAAAACACGTCAATATCAAATTTAATTTTGAACAATTCTGTAATTATGTATTGATTAAAGAGAGTGAAGATAAGTGTGAAATAAATCTCAAGTCATTTCAAACAAAAATGCAAACCTTAAATCCAACATCGAGTCAGAATGAAAATCTAAATGAAATAATCAATTATATAAATGACTATATAAAAAGTGAAATGAGTGAGTTTCAAGAACGAGGCAGTGGTTGGTCCCTAATTGAAATAGTTCATTTAGAAGTTAATATAAATAAATATCAGCTCATAAAGGGTTCGAATTACATTGACTTGCCAAGAGAAATACTAAACAGAAAAGCCTGCATTAACGTGAAAAATAGAGACGAATATTGTTTTAAATGGGCTGTAGTATGTTCACATATCGAATGCACACTGTACTCAGTGTTACGCATCGATTTAAGTACAGACACCTTATTTGGCATTTTGCATTTGGCCACAATAACAAAACACAAATACATTTATAATCCGAGCAGTTCCCGAGTGCCCGGTTATATGACCGCCCTCGAATGCGTGGGAACTGCAGTGTCAGCATATTTGATATGTGCGACCGCTCCGACGGCCAAGTGAACATAGTATCTCTCTCTCTCTCATATATAAGCACAATTATACATAAGCGTCGACCGCAGCTCTGCCGGCGTCTCTGCCGACATAGCCGGCCGATCTTAGCTTTATGCAAACATGTAATAGAATTAAGAATTCAGATTGAAAATAATAAAGCTTGGGGAGCGTACCATTGAGTCGCTCCCAAATTCAACCAAAAATACAATTCTACAAGAAGAAGCACTAAACATGGCGACCGTGACAATGTGTATCCAACTATAAAAAATAAAATAAAAATAAATAAAATAAAATAAAATAAAATGACAATGTGATCGTGAGTGAATATATCCAACTATAAAAAAATAAAATAAAACAAGTGAAAAAAAAAACCAAACAAAAAACAATGGTATAACAAAACAAAAAACCATTAAATTCAAAGATCACGGACACGACAACCAGCAAAGATTACACAGTACATTATTGTGTGTCTGTGCAACAGCTAATATCAAATCAAAACAAATCGATACGAAAGCGATAGGGAAAATAAGAATGAACACGAAGAAACCCCTTAACACATATTCCATGTAAATTCAAACAAAATGCTGCAGAAAAACATTATCAAATTCAATCAATAAATGTCAATGAATAATTAAAAAAAAAAAAAAAACTGATGAATAAAAATAAATTCTCTGAAAAATAAGCCTGTGCGAGGACCTGCACCGGCGCCGCCTGAGTCCAAAGGGCCGAAAGGGAACACAAAAAAAAAAAAATCTTAATGAAACAATAAAAAATTATTAATCAACACAAAAAAAAATTGGCCTGTGCGAGGACCTGCACCGGTACCGCCTGAGCCCAGAGGCCCCGGACAACGAAAAGTTAACAAGTGTGGAAGGAATGGCAAATCCTTCTACACCAACGCTGGAAATATACAAGTGCGGAATGCAATCCGCCTTCTTCACCTTCGTGGGCGACACTTGCTCCTATTGAGCAAAGGGATAACGATAGATGAAATAGCCTGTGCAGCCAGCACCGGTCCCGTTCGGCGCGCCAAGCCGGACCACGGAAAAGTGAACCGACAGCGCTTCCAAGAGCGCCCAACATTACTTTTTTATACCCGTTACTCGTAGAGTAAAAGGGTATATTGTATTCGTGCAAAAGTATGTAACAGGGAGAAGGAAGCGTTTCCGACCCCATAAAGTATATATATTCTTGATCAGGATCACTAGCCGAGTCGATCTAGCCATGTCCGTCTGTCCGTCTGTCCGTCTGTCTGTCTGTCTGTATGAACGCTGAGATCTCGGAAACTATAAAAGCTAGAAGATTGGTATTTGGCATGAAGATTCTTGGAGTTCCTACGCAGCGCAAGTTTGTTTCAAAAGGGTGCCACGCCCCCTCTAACGCACAATCGCTTATATACGATTTTAAAAATTCAATATTTCGGAAAAGTAAAAATGCAGAAAAAATGTAGAAATGTAGAAGAAAATTTTCAAATCGGACCATTCGTTAAAAAGTTATGCGTGTTAAAAGTTTCTATCTCGCACTCCCTTTACCTGAGTAACGGGTATCTGATTGTCGGGGCACCCGACTATAGCGTTCTATCTTGTTATACCCGTTACTCGTAGAGTAAAAGGGTATATTGTATTCGTGCAAAAGTATGTAACAGGGAGAAGGAAGCGTTTCCGACCCCATAAAGTATATATATTCTTGATCAGGATCACTAGCCGAGTCGATCTAGCCATGTCCGTCTGTCCGTCTGTCCGTCTGTCTGTCTGTCTGTCTGTCTGTCTGTCTGTCTGTCTGTCTGTCTGTCCGTCTGTCCGTATGAACGCTGAGATCTCGGAAACTATAAAAGCTAGAAGATTGGTATTTGGCATGAAGATTCTTGGAGTTCCTACGCAGCGCAAGTTTGTTTCAAAAGGGTGCCACGCCTCCTCTAACGCCCACAATCGCTTATATACGATTTTAAAAATTTCAATATTTCGGAAAAGTAAAAATGCAGTTTTATTGTGTTTATCAATACCTATCGAAATGTAGAAGAAATTTTTCAAATCGGACCATTCGTTAAAAAGTTATGCGTGTTCAAAGTTTCTATCTCCATCTCCCTCGCACTCCCTTTACCTGAGTAACGGGTATCTGATTGTCGGGGCACCCGACTATAGCGTTCTCTCTTGTTTTATATAAATTTAAGCATCTGCGATGCAAACAATAATATTAATAATATTGTACAGACCAGGCAGTTTCTAGCTGCGGGTCTTCATTTTTTTTTACCTAGGTAGGGATACCTGTAAAACATATATATACATCCATAATACAAAAAAAAAATATATACATAAATGCCTAAATCAAGAAAAAAAAATTAAAAAAAAAAAGAGGAGGACAGAAAAATTTCCTAAACCTCAAGATTAAAGAATTAAATAGGCAACTGTATGATTCAAAATCAACCCCAGTACCATGGGAAGAGAACATACAAATTAAAAAAGAATTAGAAAACACATATAGGGAATTACAAGCTTATAAAAATAAGCAGGACATGAAAGAAGCGAGGAAGCCTAAGTGCCCTCCTGATTGTAAAGGTCCTTTCGAAAACCCTAATTGTGAATATACATGTTTAAAAATTTAATATATATGAAAGTCTCATTTAAAAGCAATTCAATATCCAAAAAAGATCTTACAGACGAGACAGAAAAAATACCCAATATGGGATTAGTAGAATTTAAGTCAGTGGATTCCACTGCTAATGTAATAAATACAATTTTTTTTTTTTTTAATATATATGCTTTATTTATTGAATCTTCTCTATATGAGACTAACAATAAGTGTATCAAATCTTAAGAATATAACTTAACTTACAGTCACGTAGACTGAATTTAGACTAACGGGCCCTAATATTTATTGCTGGGCTGGTAGATCGTTTCGATGAAGACGAGTTCTGTTCGAAACCCGTGTTAGGTTCCTTGCGAGGTTATTTGGATGCAGTGTAAGCTTGTTATGGTAGGCCGCTTTCTGCTTTGATATTTCATCTTTGACCGGTGGTATGCCCAGATCTCTGTGGATGTTTTCGTTCCGAACATACCATGGTGCCCCAGTGATTGTTCGCAGGATTTTTGATTGTGCTCGCTGGATAATGTCGATGTTGCTGTTGCTCGCGTTTCCCCACAACTGGGAGCCGTAAGTCCAGACTGGCTTAAGCGTTGAATTGTAGAGCAGGACCTTGAAGTCCAGGCAGAGGGGGAGCGAGCGTTTAAGAGCCAATGGAGGCTATTGGATTTTAGTTTTAGATGAATTTTCTTAGCTTCGATATGTTTCCGCCATGTAAGTCTCCTGTCTAGATGAACGCCAAGGTACGTTACATCGTCAGCTTGTGGAAGTGGAGTGTTATTCAGAGTTAGCGGGGGACACGTTTGTCTGTTTAGAGTAAACGTTATGTGTTTACACTTTTGCGCATTTATTTTTATACGCCAGTCTGATAACCACCTCTCCACTATCACGAGATGATCAGCTAGTAGTGCTGTTGCCTGAATTGGGCATTTGGACCGACTTATGATCGCGGTATCGTCTGCGAATGTGGAGGTAGTTAGCCGGTCGTTCGTGGGGATATCTGCGGTGTAAAGGAGAAATAGAGTTGGACCAAGTGCGCTACCTTGGGGAACTCCAGCCTCTATTGTGTAATCGTCCGATGTTGTAGTGTTGCATCTCACGGCGAATTCTCTGTTGAAAAGGTACGATTCAAGTATCCTGTGAGTGGCAGAATAGTTCTGATTTTGTGCATAAGGCCACAAGCCAGACTCGATAGAAAGCCTGTGCAACGTCAAGGAATACCGCACTGCAATATTCCCGATATTCGAATGCAGACCGTATTTCCATTGTTAGTCTGTTGACTTGCTCTATTGTTCCATGGCTTTCTCGAAAGCCAAATTGATGTGCCGGGATGACGTTGTGCTCTTTCAGATATGGGACTATGCGCGTCAAAAGGCATTTTTCGAGCAGTTTTGACAGACACGAGAGTAAGCTTATCGGTCTGTATGAAGCTGGTATTGTGTGATCTTTTCCTGGCTTTGGGATCATTATGATTACCGATTTTTTTCATTTTTTTGGGAAGTAGCCAAGTCGTGTAATCCCGTTAAAGAGTTTACAAACGACCTCAACTGCACAGTTTGGGAGTTCAATTAGCATTTTGGGAGTTATTAGATCACCGCCTGGGGCCTTTTTTGGTTTCAATTGCTCGCTGATGACTTTTGCAACTTCGTTTGGTTGGAACAGAATTGGCTCCGTCTCAGTTTCAATTCGAATTGACGGCGACGGTAGTGCAAATGAATTTGTTGCAGGGTTTGGCTGAAAGACATTTCGTAGGTGTAAAGCAAGTGTTTCGGCTCTGTCTTCGTCACTGCGGGCCCAAGTACCTGAGGAGTTTCTAATCGGAGTGACTGATTCTATCGGAGAGCTTAAATTTGGGTGAGCTCTCCACAAAGGATGCTTTGTACTGGTCGGCGACAGTTTCTCGATGTACCGGCGCTGCGCAAGCTCCTCTTCTTGCTTGAGGGTTTTGGTGAGCCTGCGGGTGGCTTCATTATAGAGCTGCTTCGAATGGGGCGATCTGCAGGATTGCCAAGCGCGTCGTAGACGTCGTTTTTCCCGAACCAGTTGTTCGATTTGCAGATTAGTTTTGTATTGCTTGCTACGGACCATTGTCTCTTCTGGTGTTGAGATTTTGGCTGCTGCCACGAGTACTGACTCCAGGGCATCAGCACAGAAGTCGATGTCGTTCTCTATGTTTAACTGTGGTGATAATTCAATGTGGCAACTTACGTACTTTTTGTAATTTAGCCAGTTAGTTCTAGTCGAGGTCAGCCTGAGGGGGTGCTCGATTACTTTCGGGCTTTGAAGGAGAGTTATTAAAACAGGCGAGTGGTCCGATGATAAGTCCGATAGCGATTTGGCGCTTACTAAATTTCTTGGGATGTTCTTGGTCACAGCGAAGTCAATTAAGTCCGGCAGTTTTCTGGGGTCAGCTGGCCAATATGTGGGGCTGCCAGTGGAGACATAGTCGAGTTTGTTGCTCAAATTTATAATTGCTTTATACAGTTGTCTTCCTTTGGGGGTGACGAGTCTTGATCCCCAGTGCGTGTGCTTGGCGTTGTAGTCTCCTCCTGCTATAAAGCGATCTCCGAGTGAATTGTAGAAGTCCAAGAATTGCTCTTCAGTTATCGTAAAACGCGGTGGGCAATAGACAGCGGCTACAGTGATACTGCCGTTGCCTGCTTGTAGTTTTATAGATGTGGCCTGCAAATAATTTGTTGCAAACCTCTGGTGAAAGTGGTGCTTAATGCGTTCCCTGATAAGGATTCCAGTTCCTCCGTGAGCCTTACCGTCCGGGTGATCTGTGCAGTATGACGTTTAACCTCTTATTTGGAAGTTGTATTTACTTGTGAGATGCGTTTCTGCCAGCAGCATAACATCTATTTGGTTTTCATTGAGAATTTGAGTTATTTCAAGTTTGTGCCGTGAAACGCCATTGGCATTCCACATGGATATTCGAAGACAAGACATCGATTATTTAGATTGTTGGGATGTGAGCAATTTTATTAAAAGGTTTTGATTTTGCATTAGGTTATCCATTGTTGTTTTCATAAAGGACATAAATTCCATCATACCCTTTTGTAAGGACAGCATCATGGTTTGGATGCTGTTTGGTGTTTGCCCTATTGCATGCTGAGGTGTTATTATATTTTGCTCAGAGCATTGAGCTTGTGGGAACCCTGTCTGATTGGCGAGTCCTGTTTTTAGGGCACTGGCGTATGAAACACCCCCATCTGTGTTGAGGGGCCCAAATGAAGATCTGGCTGCTTTCGCAAAGAAAACATCAGGTGTGGCTTGGGATTGCACGTATACATTTTGTGCATTCTGGGAGCGTGCATTCTTAGCTTGTTGTAACCGACTCTTTAACTCTTTATAGACCGGGCAGCCTCTGTAGTTTGCGGTATGGTTGTCTCCACAGTTAGCGCATTTCTTCGTCTTTGGGTCTTCTTTGCTTGCAGGGCACGGTTCGGAGTTGTGGAAGCCTCCACAAGCTACGCAGACTGATCGAAGCCCGCAGTTGTTTCTGGTGTGTCCATACTCTTGGCAGTTGGTGCATTGCAGCGGACCATTTCGCTTATGCGGTTCTTCAACAGTAATCCTTCTATGCAACAGGAATTGCAATTTGTAGATCGGGTGCACTTCATTTTTTTTCAAGGCTCTGCTTTCTGGCTCCAGTTCGACCTTAAAGAGTGGTTGCGGCTTTTTATTTCTGTTGATAATATTTATAACATTTTTTGCGAGAAAGCCTTTTTCTTTCAGTGCCTCTATTATCTCATTTTTAGATACGTCTGGCTCTATGCCCTTTAACACTACTTGCAAGCCCTTGCTACTCTTGAGCTGGTACGTGTAGTAGGGTTTCTTAGCCTCGTCTAGGTATTTGGTTACAGCTCTGAATTGATCTTCAGTTTTAGCTTGAAGCTTTGTTTCGTGTATATTCCCTTTGACAAGAGGAGTAACATAAAAGTTGTCATTCCCGACCAGCGCAACAATTTTCTTTACTAGGGCATTTGAGTTCTGTTCCCTTATGTAAATTGGTGGGGGCTTTGGCTTCTTTTGTGCAGCCTGTCCAGTCTCGGATTGAATATTTTCAATATCCGACAACAGGGCGAATCTGTTATTACTAGATGCCCCTGGTTGTTCGCTGCCTTTATTAGGGCAATTTTGTTTTGGTTTATTTCCTACCATTTTATTTTGCGGGCTTAGCTTCCGTTTGATTTGGATGTAGCGATCCATGCCAGTCTGTATAGCCCGACCGACTTGTTGTTGTTTGGTATTGCCGTTATTGGCACTCGTACTTACAATTGTCTTTGTAGTTTTATTCGGCGCTGAAGAAGTTGCTAACGCATTCGAAATCGCGTTGTTGGTTACGGAGACCGTTGATGTTGTTGTTGCAGTGGCTGCGGTTGCAGAAATTAACGAGGTTGCAGTGCTCGTGGCTGGTGAGCAGTGAGTCGAAGCTGGGGGTGGGGTTCTACACTGCAAGCTCCATGGAGTGGGAGTTGGTGTGAGTGTGAGTAGGGCGGGGGAACAAGACCGTGCTCTCGCACTGTCAATGGTCAGTTGGGCTGAGTTGCTCTTTGAAGAAGTTCTCTCTACTTGTACATCACGGGTTGAGAAATAAGAGACATAACTGTTTCTCTGGTCTACGGAGCTTCTACGCTCATTTTTTGAATCGCCGTTCATTGAGCTATTACTCGTGGCACTTCTTAGTTTTTATAATAACTTAGCACTAGTTTATACATAGCACCAATTATTATGAATGTTTTTTGGAATAGGATTGCCTTTATTACGCTACTCCAGTATTTTTAGTTATTTATTTTTCACTTTTAAGCTGCTTTTTCCGGAGCTCGCGCAAAACACGTCTGCACTCTCCGGCGTTTTGGTTGGACGTAAATAAAATTGAATCACAAAATATTGATTTCAAATTAACGAATATTTTACTATCAATAATTGTTTTCTTTATGAGCGCATATATTTTATATAAGGCCTATAAGTTCCACAACAAATGTGTATCAAAGAGAGCCATTAACAGAAGCCAGGCTAATGATCTGGATAAAATCTAATTTAACAAGCGCCAAACAATATTAATATAAAAATACAAAAAAAAAAAAAAAAGAAATTAAATTAAAACAAAAAATTAAATTCGAAACAATAATTGTATATGTACGAGAATTAAAATAATCGTTTAAAAAGAAATAAATATCATTAAAACAAAAAAAAAAGAAAAAAAGAAAAATTATTAAAATGAATACAACAGAGTGCCTTAGAGTTATATTGGCTAACGAGCCAAATTTTGAGAATAGGGTATTAGCCTTAATTAGGAACAGAGCAGAGCCTCTATTAATTGCAGATTTTGAGTATGAATACATGAATAGGTACGATCTTGAATTCTCTCCAATTCATTGCAGCAGAACGCAAAAGGCCATAGTACTGTCTACCGTGAGAAACTGTAAAGTATTCTCCGAAATCGACATACACCCAGTCTTAGGACATATTAACGTGCTAAAAATTATGCACAAGTAAAAATTAAAAAACAGAAATGACTAAAAATTTAATATGGAATGGGAGCAGTTAATACTCCATATCCGAGAATTAAAAGAAACATTTGAAAAGTCTTACAAATGTGTAAGCCAAAAAAGGCAAACACAAAAAGAAACAGTAGATAAACATGCAAAAATTCTTGTAGACTCTTACAATCAGGAAGAACCCTAGTGCATGAAAATAGGGAAATAATTAATAATTAGGGAAATAGATGAAAAAGATCTACACGATCTCTCAATCCCTGCATTTATTAAAGCAGTAGAGTCAGAAACAGAAGAAGAGGAAAATATAGATTCAGATACAAATATCGTAGAAACAAAAGAAAACATAATGGCAGATTCAGCAGCCCAACGGGCATATATTAAAGAAATATCAAGTGCCATTCCGGAATTTAACGGACAAAAACTACACTTGCATAGATTTGTAACAGCTTTGAAGCTGGTTGACCTGACAAAGGGAACGTTTGAAGATTTGGCTGTAGAAGTCGTCAAATCAAAAATTGTAGGATCTACACTATATAAGGTTCAAAATGAACTAACGATAAACGCAATAATCCAAAAACTGCAAGACACTATTGTCGGAGAAACATCTGACGTTGTCAAAGCAAAAATGGCTAAAACAAGCCAAAAAGGCAAAACTGCTGAAAAATTTACAAATGAAATAGATAACCTACGAAAGCTCCTTGAAGCTTCATACATTGACGAAGGACTACCGGCTGAACATGCCGACAAGTTCAGCACAAAGGAAGCTATAACCACAATGATCAAAAATTGTGAGCATGGCCGACTTAAGACTATCCTAGAAGCTGGCAACTTTTCAACAATGAACGAAGCCGTCACGAAGTACATACAGTGTAGTACTGAGATGACAGGCAACGCCAACTCGATCCTATACACACAAAAAGGAAACAACTATCGTGGTAATAACTTCAGAAATAATTATCGCGGTAGGGGTAACAACAGAGGTAATTATCAAAATAATGGATTTTACCAAAACAATGGTTATAACCAAAATAACGGTTATAACCGAAACTATAATAACCAGACCAACAATAACTACAGAGGTCGTGGTAACTATAGAGGAAACAACCGTGGTGGAAACAATAATGGATATAACTCCAATAACAACATCAACGGTAATAACAATACCAATACAAACGCAAACAGACAAAATACCAACAATAACGTTCGACAAGTACAAACAACTTCAGAAAACCAATAAAGACCCTTAAGATAAAAAACCCAGTAAAAAATACGGTTCACACTATCAATCTTAACTTCAATCTTTTTATTTCACTTAAAAATGAAAACACAAATACATTATACATTACTAGTTGATACAGGTGCAGACATCTCTTTAATCAAAGAATCATCAGACTCATTTAACAATGTTGACTATAAAAATATTACGCAAATATCAGGCGTTGGCGAGGGAACAACAAATTCAAAAGGTTTAGCAGCAATAGAACTTCTATCAGGCAACTATGCTATACCACATAATTTCCATATAGTAACGTCCAACTTTCCTATTCCATGTGATGGAATTATAGGAATAGATTTTATGAAAAAATACAATTGTCAAATAGATTTAAAACCAGAAAATGATTGGCCTATACTGAGACCAGATAATCTCCGTAATCCCATTAATATTCCAATAAATCATACACTAGAAAATAATTCGACCATTTTACCAGCAAGATCTCAAGTCATCCGAAAAATAACTATAAATTCAGGAACCAGGTATATACTTATAACAAAACAAGAGATCCAAAATGGAATATTCATTGGAAATTCCATTGCAGATTCTAAAAACAGCTTTGTCCGAATTCTAAATACAACAAAAAAAAAAGAAATTCTTCAATTAAATACACTTAAAGTCGAACCATTGGATAATTACAATATAATTAAATCTAATAAAAATACAAATAACGAAGAAATTTTAGAAAAACTTAACAAAAATTTCCCGCCTCAATTTAAAGAAATACTTAAAGAATTATGCACCAAATACACAGATATATTCGGGATAGAAACCGAACCAATATCAACCAACAATTTCTATAAACAAAAAATAAGAATGAAAGATGATGAACCAGTATATATAAAGAATTACAGAATCCCCCACAGTCAAAAAGAAGAAGTAGAAAAACAAGTGGAAAAACTAATTAAAGATCAAATAGTAGAACCATCAGTTTCAGAATACAACAGTCCATTATTAATAGTCCCGAAAAAATCATTACCAAATTGCAATACAAAAAGATGGCGTTTAGTAATTGATTACCGCCAAATTAACAAAAAAATTTTATCAGATAAATTTCCACTACCAAGAATAGACGATATTTTTGACCAATTAGGTAGAGCTAAATACTTTTCATGTCTAGATCTAATGTCAGGATTTCATCAAATAGAACTCGAAGATACGTCTAGAAATATAACGTCCTTTTCTACGAGCAATGGCTCCTATCGTTTTACACGATTACCTTATGGTTTAAAAATAGCGCCAAATTCTTTCCAAAGAATGATGACAATTGCATTTTCAGGTATCGAACCATCTCAGGCATTCTTGTATATGGATGACCTAATTGTCATCGGTTGTTCAGAAAAACACATGATTAAAAATCTTACAAACGTCTTTGATCTATGTAGAAAAAACAACCTTAAACTGCACCCAGAGAAGTGCACATTTTTCAGACACGAAGTGACCTTTCTTGGACACAAGTGTACTGACAACGGTATTTTACCAGATAGTAAAAAATACGAAGTAATAGAAAAATACCCAGTCCCAACGGACGCAGACAGCGCTAGAAGATTCGTTGCATTTTGCAATTACTACAGACGTTTTATTAAAAACTTTTCCGATTATTCACGTCACATAACTAGATTATGTAAAAAGAATGTTAAATTTGACTGGACAGATAAATGTCAATACGCATTTGAATACCTAAAAACCCAATTGATGAAACCCACATTATTGCAATATCCCGATTTTAATAAAGAATTTTGCATAACAACAGATGCAAGCAAACAAGCATGTGGAGCTGTTCTTACTCAAGATTACGATAACACTCAGCTACCAGTAGCCTATGCATCAAGATCTTTTACGAAAGGAGAAAGTAATAAAAATACAACAGAACAAGAGTTAGCAGCTATCCACTGGGCAATAAACCATTTTCGGTCAAAACAGACCATAGGCCTTTAACCTATCTATTTTCAATGACAAATCCAAGTTCAAAATTAACACGAATGAGATTAGACTTGGAAGAATATGATTTTACTGTGGAATATCTTAAGGGAAAAGACAACCAAATAGCCGACGCGCTATCAAGAATAACAATAACGGATTTGAAAAATATCCAGACAAATAATAAAATTCTGAAAGTCACTACCAGAAATCAAAGTAAACAGAAAAATTCCTGCGCAGGAACAGAAAAAGAAAAAATAGATTTGCCTAGGCATATTCTAAATAAAGCTTCTCAGCCCAACGTATACGAAGTCATTGTTAATGACGAGGTACGAAAAGTAGTGACCTTGCGAATAACTGATTCACTTTGCTTACTAAAGAATGGGAAAAAGGTTATAGCAAGAATTGATGTTAGCGATTTGTACACCAATGAAATTCTCGACTTAGGTCAGTTCTTTCAAAGGCTTGAAAAAGAAGCCGGTATACTTAATATCAGCCAACTCAAAGTGGCACCGAGCGAAAAGATCTTTGTAACCATTTCAATTGAATCTTTTAAAATTATGGGCAATAAAAAATTACAAACATTAAGAGTAGCGCTACTCAAGCCGGTGACCCAATTATCAAATAATGATAAAGAGAAAGAAGCATTACTGTTTACATTCCATGATGATCCAATACAAGGAGGTCATACAGGCATAGCTAGAACATTAGCAAAAATAAAAAGGCATTATTATTGGAAAAACATGACCAAAGATATAACAAAATATATAAGAAAATGTCCTAAATGCCAAAAAGCAAAGACAACAAAACATACGAAGACCCCATTAACTATCACCGAAACGCCACAAACGGCTTTCGACAGGGTAATTGTGGATACGATCGGTCCACTACCTAAATCTGAACAAGGAAATGAATACATAGTAACGCTAATTTGCGATTTAACTAAGTACCTTGTAGCAATACCAATCCAGAACAAAAGTGCAAAAACAGTAGCAAAAGCTATATTCGAAGATTTTATTCTGAAGTACGGTCCAATGAAGACGTTCATCACGGACATGGGAACAGAACACAAAAATTCGATAATTGAAGATCTATGTAAAAACTTAAATATCAAAAACATAACTTCAACAGCACATCATCACCAGACTGTAGGAACCGTGGAGCGAAGCCACAGAACATTTAATGAGTTCATCCGCTCATACATCTCAGTTGATAAAACAGATTGGGATGTATGGTTGCAATACTTCGTATACTGTTTCAACACAACACCCTCTATGGCACATGACTACTGTCCATACGAGTTAGTTTTTGGTAAAACATCTAATTTAGCCAAACACTTCAATAGTATAGATAATATAAAATCATTATATAACACAGATGATTACGCTAAAGAATCTAAGTTTAGACTAGAACCAGCATTTAAGAGAGCTAGATTAATGCTAGAATGCCATTAACACAAACAAAAACTTAACTATGACAGAAATATTTTGAACTTTGATTTAAAAATCGGAGACCAAGTTTTGCTAAAAAATGAAACACGGCACAAGCTAGACTTTAAATACACTGGACCATATAAGGTAGAAAGTATACAAGAAAGAGAAAATATAGTAATTTCAAATAACAAAAATAAGAAGCAAACAGTTCATAAGGATAGATTAAAAATGTTTATTTCATAATCACTTTAATTCTCTTATATATATATCACGTATGATCATACGCAATAAGAACCATATAAAAAAAAAAAAAAAAAAAAAAAAAACATAATTATATTGAAAAAAAAAAATAATAAAATAAATAAATAATATATAAATATTACTTTTGATTCAAAACAATACTTTCTGATTCAAAACAATTTTTAATAAGTTAAACTACATAAAAACGAAAAAAAAAGAAACAATTTAATAAAAATATTTTCATTAAATATACACCTAGAAAATAACTCCATATAATTACGTTATTTTTCAAAAGGAGGGAGATGTAGTATGTTCACATATCGAATGCACACTGTACTCAGTGTTACGCATCGATTTAAGTACAGACACCTTATTTGGCATTTTGCATTTGGCCACAATAACAAAACACAAATACATTTATAATCCTAGCAGTTACCGAGTGCCCGGTTATATGACCGCCCTCGAATGCGTGGGAACTGCAGTGTCAGCATATTTGATATGTGCGACCGCTCCGACGGCCAAGTGAACATAGTATCTCTCTCTCTCTCATATATAAGCACAATTATACATAAGCGTCGACCGCAGCTCTGCCGGCGTCTCTGCCGACATAGCCGGCCGATCTTAGCTTTATGCAAACATGTAATAGAATTAAGAATTCAGATTGAAAATAATAAAGCTTGGGGAGCGTACCACTGAGTCGCTCCCAAATTCAACCAAAAATACAAGTCTACAAAAAGAAACATTAAACAAAACACAGAGAAATTGGTTACAAACCAACAACACAAACTACAGACCTAGCGGTACCGTTGACAACACAGAGCAGGTTCTCGTGGATGTTCGCGGCAAACACAGAGAGAGTAGATTAAACAACAACACAAACTATGGGTTAGGCGGTAACGCTGGCAAAACAGAGCAGTACGAAAAATATTATATTTACAATTTAATTTTGCAAATAGTAAAGCCACTGTCCATTCAGATTAACCGAATGGCCCGTATTAAACTTGATTGCAGGGTTAATGTTAAAATTTTAAAAATCTGAGCTGAGCGGAATAGGTTTTCACAGGAAAAATACGATGTGAAGAAGGAGCGTCGAAAAACACGTCCAAATACTAGAACAGCTTGCGTTGAATTGATGCAAGGATGCTTTCTGGCAGGGTACAGATCTCTGTCAGATCTAAGAGTTCTTTTCAAGAAATTTGTAAATCACCGAAACACCGGAATGGTTCCGTTCAATAGGCGAACGAATAATTTTAAGGGGGAGTCCTCACCGAAGGTTTTTATTTATGTCGAGGAAAACGTAGGCGACGTTGGTTTTATAGAGTCCTATTCCAGGGTACAATCCAACGGGCTGGACCTTCGGGGGATGCCAAGACGGGAAGGACAGTTTGCGGGCCGAGGATGGAAAGATAGAACTTGATCTACCGGCCAGGAAGGATGCCCACGCGCAAGTCCCAAAATTACAAAGGAGATGAAGAAGCTAGGATGACGAGTCAGGCGGGACGGATGTCCCGGTGATAAGGAAACTAGGATGACAGATCAGGCGCGAAGGATGTCCACGCGCAAGCCCCAAAACTACGAAGGGTTTGAGGAAACTAGGATGACGGGTGATGCGGGAAGGATGTCCACGCGGAAGCCCCAAAACTACGAAGGAGATGTGGAAACTAGGATGACGGGTCAGCCGGGACGGATGTCAACAAGAAGTGTGTCCACATTAAGGTCAGGCGGTTCTACGGTAATATATTACTTGGAACGAAAATACGGCTGTTACTTGCTTGGCTTAGATGTCTGGGATACAGCACATAAACTGTCTGCCTAAAGTCGTCGCAACTAGAACTTGAACCAGTGGACTAAGGTGTGCATATGAAAATCTGAAGACTAGAGCGACAGCCTCTGTTGGATGCAAAATGAGTAAATCTTGATTGTGAGAGTCAGAATTGATACTGATTTTATTGCATAAACTTAATGGTATTTATAGGTAAAAAGTGGGTATAAAGCAAAGTGTTGGTTATTATGCATTATTGGCAAATCCGCTAATGGGAGCATGCCCAGTTACAATTCTGCAGAATACGCTTGTGCCAATAAGTGGGTCATTGATTATGTTGCTGACGACTTGACCCGATATATGATACTTCAGTGCGCTGACTTATAACTATTGCTGCGACTGAACATTCTCCCGGCCGTTGAACAAGTGTTCAACCATCGCCATATGCCATGATCAATATTATTGATATTTCTAACGCAGCATACGAGGCTACTTGATGATGCTGCACAGTGGTAAATTGATTTGACCATGCTGTATTCTTAAGCTTAGCCAGCCGTTGTTGTAGACGATCCAGTTCGTCTGATTCAGATGGTTGGGTTGCAGTCTCTCGAGCTGACTCTGATGTATCTGCCACAACGGGCGTTGTTATATTGCCAAAACGAATGTACGCTATATGTGATTCGGTGATCAACGTGCTGAATGTGCTAATACTAATATTGGCGTTTCGTGCGGTGCAGCCTGGAGAAAGAGACAAGAAACCCGATCCATCAAGGTGAATGGTGGATGGTATTCCCTTGCATACAGCTTGAAGTTCTATTTGGTTGTGGGTCGCAAACATCCATCTGTTTCGTTTATGCGTTCTTAACCAAATCAAATCTGCTTTCGACTTAATAATCTCACAGAATATTTATACCCGTTACTCGTAGAGTAAAAGGGTATATTGTATTCTTGCAAAAGTATGTAACAGCTAGAAGGAAGAGTTTCCGACCCTATAAAGTATATATATTCTTGATCAGGGTCACTAGCCGAGTCGATATAGCCATGTCCGTCTGTCTGTCCGTATGAACGTGAGATCTCGGAAACTATAAAAGCTAGAGGATTGGTATTTGGCATGCAGATTCTTGGAGTTCCTACGCAGCGCAAGTTTGTTTCAAGAAGGTGCCACGCCCCTCTAATGCCCACAATCGCTTATATACGATTTTAAAAATTTAAATATTTCGGAAAAGTAAAAATGCAGTTTTATTGTGTTTATCAATACCTATCGAAATGTAGAAGAAATTTTTCAAATCGGACCATTCGTTAAAAAGTTATGCGTGATCAAAGTTTTCTATCTCCATCTCCCTCGCACTCCCTTTACCTGAGTAACGGGTATCTGATAGTCGGGGCACCCGACTATAACGTTCTCTCTTGTTTTTAACTACAATACTAAGTACCGTTTTATAAATAAATTTAATTCGTTAACACAATATTTCGATAACTACTTCGAAAATTGGTATTTTAAAATTTAGCAAATTGGTACCACTGTCAGGCCATACTCCACTCAAAAGAATCGTGGGTTGCTCTTGGCATTACTGCATCCACAAAGAGTATTCGTAGATTATAGTCACAAATCTTTGGAGTATATCAATCTTAATGATAATACAGCCTTAAATCAGGACATTTAAACAATTGACATGGACAAAAAGCTATTTAACTACCAATACGTAATACCAACAGATTGCTTTTTTGGCAGTGAATCACTGCTAAAAATTGAGCACTAAGCGCTCAATCACAGTTGAATTTGTATGAAAAATTGCGATGATTTTAACATGGGCAAGTCCTAGGGGCTCATCACTGCCAGAGACTAGCGCCTTTTTAGCACCTGTTCATCGCTTAATTCATCACCAAATTCGGCGCCTTTTCGGCGCTTTTTTAGCGCCTAAATATCACCCAAAATCATCACCTCCCATTTTCATTAAAAATATGTTGAATTTATCAAAAGGTTTATTTCTTTTCAATTCATTGTACTACATCATTTTTGGAAAATTGTTTTCATACTTTTACATTAAGTTAATAAATTTTTACAAACTACGGCGACTTGTAGGGGTCTTCGGTACGTTTAAAATGGCTTCCGGAGTCTTATTTTTTTCACGCATCTCCGCATGCTCTGCAGGCTCCACCTGACCAATGAATTTTACAAATGTATGTAAAACATAGTTCACGATATCAATAGCTGTCATCGGCCACATCAGCTGTGCTTCGGTATCGACAGGGTGGCCAGATCGGGCGGAGATAAGAAAGACAGAGGCAAGAAAACTGGAAGGACAAAACAGAGAGTTGAACTACAGAAGAGATCACATCGGGAGAATATAGCTAAGAGGAAATTAAAGTCGTCGCCGTGGAATTAAGTCCGAGTACAAGAAGTTGGTACGCCGGAGGGTCCATCGTCAATCCAGTTGAACTCAAGTCGTCAAGAGCTAATAAATTCCGTTGCTCTAAGTGTCGTTGCTCTAAGTTCTGTTCCTCGAAGTCGTTTTGTAACCAACTACCATTGATTTATCATTATTCCATACAAATATCATATGTACTATTAAATAAACCAGGCCCAGTGCCTTACATTTGGGGGCTCGATCCGGTCAACTCGTTGGACACGCCGATTACAAGCTCATCAGCTAAATCGAAAAGTTGTGAAATTGAGGCGTCACAACGTCGTCAGAAAACAGTGAATACGAAAGTATGAGTGAAGAGGAAATAGAAAAAGGGAGACAGAGAATTGGTGCTTTAACGCGATTGCAAAAAAAACGCAACGAGTCAGACGAGCGAGAAGTGAAAATTGAGCAAAGAGAAAAGGAACATCGAAATATAAATCTATCCGAAATGAACAACGAAAGTCTTGAGAAAATAATTCAGCTCCTTACGCTGAAAATTAATGCAGACGAAATTGCAGAAAGAGATCGAAATATTCCAACAATTTCAGTGGAAAACTTCGCAAACATTGTTCCAGACTTTGACGGAGAGAGTATTCCTGTGGAACAGTGGTTCAACAATTTTGAACAAAATGCTGACGCGTATGGACTAAGTGATCAGCAAAAATATGTACAAGCACGAGGAAAGATGGTAAAGCTGGCCAAGCTGTTCCTGGAGTCGGAAGTCATTAATTCGTTCGAACAGCTAAAAAATGTGCTAATGGGAGAGTTCAAGCGCACAATGCGAAGCGCCGATCTACATGCCAAACTAGCAGAAAGGAAGAAGAAGAACGACGAGAGTTTTCAGGAGTACATATTAATAATGAAAAATATAGCTTCACAGGGCTCAATTGATGGAGAGTCCCTCATTGCGTACATTGTGGATGGTTTGGATATACCAAGTGAGTTCAAGTTTAACTTGTACAGCTGTAAGGAGTTTCATGAGCTAAAAGAAAAGTTCGAAATATACCAACGCAAGTGTCAATCGAACAACCAAGTCAAGCAGCACAGTGGTGTCAAAAAAAACATGTCCACTGCAACCAGCCGCACCAGTCGTTGCTTTAATTGTGGATCAGCGGACCACCTGAGGAAGGACTGCAAGACGGACACCAAATGCTTTAAATGTGATGGTATTGGACATATTTCTAAGGACTGTCCACAGGTGACCAGATCTGTGCAAGTGATCAAATCCTCAAAGCGCTTAAAGGGGATCAGACTGAACGGATTGGACATACAGTGTCTTGTAGACACAGGAGCGGACGTATCAATTGTTTGCTACTCAGTGTTTAAAAAGATGCTCGACGTAGAGTTGGAAAAAAGTTACGCCGTGCTGCGAGGTCTAGGAAACATTCAGACAAAGCCGCTGGGTACCTTCATCGGCATCGTAGACGTCGATGGACTGGTTGTTAAGCAAAAATTTGTTGTAGTTCCGGATAACCATATCGAAGACGAAGCTCTGCTAGGTTTTGACTTTGCATCCAAGTTTCGGGTCATCTTGGATGAAAATGGATTCACATTCACCAAGGTGTCAGCGCAGCCAGAGAGCGCTGGAGGATAATATTAACGTCTCCCCACAGTTTAAGCCGCTCATCCAGTCGATGGTCGACAAGTACAAGCCGATTGAACCCCCAGTTGGGTGTCCTGTTCAATTAAAGATCGTACCTGATGAGCAGATAAAGCCTTTCCGTCAACAACCGAGTCGATACTCACCAGTAGAAGCAGACGCCGTAAGACAACAAGTGGAAAAATGGCTCGCGGAGGGCGTAATACGGAAGTCTACGTCAAACTTCGCAAGTCGAGTGGTCGTCGTAAGGAAGAAGGATGGCACAAACAGAATTTGCATTGATTTCCGTCAGCTAAACAGGATGGTACTCAGAGACAGCTTCCCTGTTCCACTAATGGATGATGTTCTAGAAAAGCTGCAAACGGCAAAGGTGTTCACAGTCATGGATCTGGAAAATAGTTTCTTACAGGTACCGATTGAAGAGTCCAGTCGCCGCTACACTGCATTCATAACAAAAGAGGGCCTTTTTGAATTCTGCAAAGCTCCATTCGGATTTTGCAATTCACCCGCGGTGTTTAACCGTTTTGTCAACTGCGTTTTCCAAGATCTAATTCAAGATGACGTAATGCAGATCTACGTTGATGATATAATTATCTTTGCACAAACGGATGAAGAATGCATAATGAAGCTGGAAAAAGTACTACAGGAGGCCGCAAAATATGGGCTACGTATCAAGTGGAAAAAATGCCATTTCTTAGAGAAGAGGATCAGTTTCTTGGGTCACACAATCGAAGACAGCAAAATATGGCCAGGACAGGAAAAAACACTAGCTGTGCAGAAGTTCGCTCGTCCTAAAAATGTCAAGGATATCCAATCGTTTCTTGGACTTACAGGATTTTTTCGCAAATTTGTTCGAGGCTATGCATTAATAGCTAGGCCGCTGACAAATCTTTTGAGAAAGGATGTCGAATTTAAATTTGAAGCAGCTGAGATGAATGCCATGAAAGAGTTGAAAGATATCTTATCGCAAGAACCAGTCCTTCGGTTATATTGCAGAGAAGCGCCAACAGAACTGTACACTGATGCTTCAATGAACGGTTTCGGGGGCATACTGATGCAGAGATTCGACGGTGAACTTCATCCGGTGGCATTTCGGAGTAAGAAGACTTCATGCGCTGACGCAAAACGCCACAGTTATATCCTTGAAGTTAAGGCAGCTTACCTAGCTGTCAAGAAGTTTCGCCACTACCTTCTGGGGATTGAATTCAAATTGCTAACCGACTGTGCAGCGTTTTCCCAGACGGTGAAAAAGAAAGATGTACCAAGAGAAGTCGCAGATTGGATTCTATACCTCGAGGACTTCACATTCCATGTTGAGCATCGCGCCGGGCAGAAAATGAAACACGTAGACAGTCTCAGTCGTCATCCAGTTGATGTTTTTACGGTAACATCAGAAGTCTCCGTTCAAATAAAGATGGCCCAACAAAAGGACAATTATATCTCTGCCATTCTCGAGATACTTAAGTCGCAGCCCTTCAAAGACTTTCAACTAAAAGGAGGAATCTTGTTCAAAGTGGTGGATGGTAATGATGTTATGGTTGTACCTAAGTCAATGGAGTACGAAGTTATAAAGGAAGCACACGACGTCGGTCATTTCGCACTGCAGAAAACTATGCATGCCTTGCAACAGCAGTTCTGGATTCCGCATATGGAGAAAAAAGTGGCCCAGATTATCAACAATTGTGTCAAATGCATTCTTATAAACAAAAAAGTTGGAAAGCAAGAAGGTCTTCTGTATTGCATTGAGAAGGGAGATAAACCACTGCACACTCTTCATGTGGACCACCTTGGACCAATGGACGCGACATCCAAGCAATATCGGTTCGTTTTTGCAGCCGTGGATGCTTTTACCAAATTTGTTTGGTTATTCCCAACCAAAAGCACCGGAAGTGACGAGGTTGTGAAGAAGTTGGAGGAATGGTCGGTAGTATTTGGCCACCCAATACGGATCGTAAGCGACAGAGGAGCATGTTTGGACTACTACAGGAGTTGCTAGAGGAAATGGCCAAATTGAACGCGTAAACAGGATAATAATTTCGATGGTCGCTAAATTGTCTGCAGAAGATCCTTCTAAATGGTATAAGGTTGTAGCTACAGTACAAAAAGCCATAAACTCCCACGTCCACTGCTCCACGAAGAAGACGCCGTTCCAACTGCTGTTTGGTGTACAAATGCATAACAAAGTTTGCGATAGTGTGTTGGCTGTACTGGAACAAGAAATGATCAATGATTTTGATATGGAAAGGAACCAATTACGTCAGGAGGCGAAAATTCAAATTCAAGGAGCCCAAGAGAATTACAAAAGAAATTACGACAAGAATCGAGTTATGGAAAAAATTTATAAAGAAGGAGATCTGGTGGCCATAAAGAGGACACAATTTGTTGCTGGGAAAAAGCTTGCTAGCTCTTTCCTTGGTCCTTACACTGTAACCAACGTGAAGAGAAATGGACGATATGACGTCAAAAAAGCTGCACTAGTTGAAGGACCTGCTGCTACATCGACCAGTTCGGATAATATGAAGCTATGGAAGTACGTAGTCGAAAATGAGGATGGGCCATCGTCTGGGTCAGACTCGGAGTATCAGGATGGCCGAATGTAAAACATAGTTCACGATATCAATAGCTGTCATCGGCCACATCAGCTGTGCTTCGGTATCGACAGGGTGGCCAGATCGGGCGGAGATAAGAAAGACAGAGGCAAGAAAACTGGAAGGACAAAACAGAGAGTTGAACTACAGAAGAGATCACATCGGGAGAATATAGCTAAGAGGAAATTAAAGTCGTCGCCGTGGAATTAAGTCCGAGTACAAGAAGTTGGTACGCCGGAGGGTCCATCGTCAATCCAGTTGAACTCAAGTCGTCAAGAGCTAATAAATTCCGTTGCTCTAAGTGTCGTTGCTCTAAGTTCTGTTCCTCGAAGTCGTTTTGTAACCAACTACCATTGATTTATCATTATTCCATACAAATATCATATGTACTATTAAATAAACCAGGCCCAGTGCCTTACATTTGGGGGCTCGATCCGGTCAACTCGTTGGACACGCCGATTACAAGCTCATCAGCTAAATCGAAAAGTTGTGAAATTGAGGCGTCACAACGTCGTCAGAAAACAGTGAATACGAAAGTATGAGTGAAGAGGAAATAGAAAAAGGGAGACAGAGAATTGGTGCTTTAACGCGATTGCAAAAAAAACGCAACGAGTCAGACGAGCGAGAAGTGAAAATTGAGCAAAGAGAAAAGGAACATCGAAATATAAATCTATCCGAAATGAACAACGAAAGTCTTGAGAAAATAATTCAGCTCCTTACGCTGAAAATTAATGCAGACGAAATTGCAGAAAGAGATCGAAATATTCCAACAATTTCAGTGGAAAACTTCGCAAACATTGTTCCAGACTTTGACGGAGAGAGTATTCCTGTGGAACAGTGGTTCAACAATTTTGAACAAAATGCTGACGCGTATGGACTAAGTGATCAGCAAAAATATGTACAAGCACGAGGAAAGATGGTAAAGCTGGCCAAGCTGTTCCTGGAGTCGGAAGTCATTAATTCGTTCGAACAGCTAAAAAATGTGCTAATGGGAGAGTTCAAGCGCACAATGCGAAGCGCCGATCTACATGCCAAACTAGCAGAAAGGAAGAAGAAGAACGACGAGAGTTTTCAGGAGTACATATTAATAATGAAAAATATAGCTTCACAGGGCTCAATTGATGGAGAGTCCCTCATTGCGTACATTGTGGATGGTTTGGATATACCAAGTGAGTTCAAGTTTAACTTGTACAGCTGTAAGGAGTTTCATGAGCTAAAAGAAAAGTTCGAAATATACCAACGCAAGTGTCAATCGAACAACCAAGTCAAGCAGCACAGTGGTGTCAAAAAAAACATGTCCACTGCAACCAGCCGCACCAGTCGTTGCTTTAATTGTGGATCAGCGGACCACCTGAGGAAGGACTGCAAGACGGACACCAAATGCTTTAAATGTGATGGTATTGGACATATTTCTAAGGACTGTCCACAGGTGACCAGATCTGTGCAAGTGATCAAATCCTCAAAGCGCTTAAAGGGGATCAGACTGAACGGATTGGACATACAGTGTCTTGTAGACACAGGAGCGGACGTATCAATTGTTTGCTACTCAGTGTTTAAAAAGATGCTCGACGTAGAGTTGGAAAAAAGTTACGCCGTGCTGCGAGGTCTAGGAAACATTCAGACAAAGCCGCTGGGTACCTTCATCGGCATCGTAGACGTCGATGGACTGGTTGTTAAGCAAAAATTTGTTGTAGTTCCGGATAACCATATCGAAGACGAAGCTCTGCTAGGTTTTGACTTTGCATCCAAGTTTCGGGTCATCTTGGATGAAAATGGATTCACATTCACCAAGGTGTCAGCGCAGCCAGAGAGCGCTGGAGGATAATATTAACGTCTCCCCACAGTTTAAGCCGCTCATCCAGTCGATGGTCGACAAGTACAAGCCGATTGAACCCCCAGTTGGGTGTCCTGTTCAATTAAAGATCGTACCTGATGAGCAGATAAAGCCTTTCCGTCAACAACCGAGTCGATACTCACCAGTAGAAGCAGACGCCGTAAGACAACAAGTGGAAAAATGGCTCGCGGAGGGCGTAATACGGAAGTCTACGTCAAACTTCGCAAGTCGAGTGGTCGTCGTAAGGAAGAAGGATGGCACAAACAGAATTTGCATTGATTTCCGTCAGCTAAACAGGATGGTACTCAGAGACAGCTTCCCTGTTCCACTAATGGATGATGTTCTAGAAAAGCTGCAAACGGCAAAGGTGTTCACAGTCATGGATCTGGAAAATAGTTTCTTACAGGTACCGATTGAAGAGTCCAGTCGCCGCTACACTGCATTCATAACAAAAGAGGGCCTTTTTGAATTCTGCAAAGCTCCATTCGGATTTTGCAATTCACCCGCGGTGTTTAACCGTTTTGTCAACTGCGTTTTCCAAGATCTAATTCAAGATGACGTAATGCAGATCTACGTTGATGATATAATTATCTTTGCACAAACGGATGAAGAATGCATAATGAAGCTGGAAAAAGTACTACAGGAGGCCGCAAAATATGGGCTACGTATCAAGTGGAAAAAATGCCATTTCTTAGAGAAGAGGATCAGTTTCTTGGGTCACACAATCGAAGACAGCAAAATATGGCCAGGACAGGAAAAAACACTAGCTGTGCAGAAGTTCGCTCGTCCTAAAAATGTCAAGGATATCCAATCGTTTCTTGGACTTACAGGATTTTTTCGCAAATTTGTTCGAGGCTATGCATTAATAGCTAGGCCGCTGACAAATCTTTTGAGAAAGGATGTCGAATTTAAATTTGAAGCAGCTGAGATGAATGCCATGAAAGAGTTGAAAGATATCTTATCGCAAGAACCAGTCCTTCGGTTATATTGCAGAGAAGCGCCAACAGAACTGTACACTGATGCTTCAATGAACGGTTTCGGGGGCATACTGATGCAGAGATTCGACGGTGAACTTCATCCGGTGGCATTTCGGAGTAAGAAGACTTCATGCGCTGACGCAAAACGCCACAGTTATATCCTTGAAGTTAAGGCAGCTTACCTAGCTGTCAAGAAGTTTCGCCACTACCTTCTGGGGATTGAATTCAAATTGCTAACCGACTGTGCAGCGTTTTCCCAGACGGTGAAAAAGAAAGATGTACCAAGAGAAGTCGCAGATTGGATTCTATACCTCGAGGACTTCACATTCCATGTTGAGCATCGCGCCGGGCAGAAAATGAAACACGTAGACAGTCTCAGTCGTCATCCAGTTGATGTTTTTACGGTAACATCAGAAGTCTCCGTTCAAATAAAGATGGCCCAACAAAAGGACAATTATATCTCTGCCATTCTCGAGATACTTAAGTCGCAGCCCTTCAAAGACTTTCAACTAAAAGGAGGAATCTTGTTCAAAGTGGTGGATGGTAATGATGTTATGGTTGTACCTAAGTCAATGGAGTACGAAGTTATAAAGGAAGCACACGACGTCGGTCATTTCGCACTGCAGAAAACTATGCATGCCTTGCAACAGCAGTTCTGGATTCCGCATATGGAGAAAAAAGTGGCCCAGATTATCAACAATTGTGTCAAATGCATTCTTATAAACAAAAAAGTTGGAAAGCAAGAAGGTCTTCTGTATTGCATTGAGAAGGGAGATAAACCACTGCACACTCTTCATGTGGACCACCTTGGACCAATGGACGCGACATCCAAGCAATATCGGTTCGTTTTTGCAGCCGTGGATGCTTTTACCAAATTTGTTTGGTTATTCCCAACCAAAAGCACCGGAAGTGACGAGGTTGTGAAGAAGTTGGAGGAATGGTCGGTAGTATTTGGCCACCCAATACGGATCGTAAGCGACAGAGGAGCATGTTTGGACTACTACAGGAGTTGCTAGAGGAAATGGCCAAATTGAACGCGTAAACAGGATAATAATTTCGATGGTCGCTAAATTGTCTGCAGAAGATCCTTCTAAATGGTATAAGGTTGTAGCTACAGTACAAAAAGCCATAAACTCCCACGTCCACTGCTCCACGAAGAAGACGCCGTTCCAACTGCTGTTTGGTGTACAAATGCATAACAAAGTTTGCGATAGTGTGTTGGCTGTACTGGAACAAGAAATGATCAATGATTTTGATATGGAAAGGAACCAATTACGTCAGGAGGCGAAAATTCAAATTCAAGAAGCCCAAGAGAATTACAAAAGAAATTACGACAAGAATCGAGTTATGGAAAAAATTTATAAAGAAGGAGATCTGGTGGCCATAAAGAGGACACAATTTGTTGCTGGGAAAAAGCTTGCTAGCTCTTTCCTTGGTCCTTACACTGTAACCAACGTGAAGAGAAATGGACGATATGACGTCAAAAAAGCTGCACTAGTTGAAGGACCTGCTGCTACATCGACCAGTTCGGATAATATGAAGCTATGGAAGTACGTAGTCGAAAATGAGGATGGGCCATCGTCTGGGTCAGACTCGGAGTATCAGGATGGCCGAATGTAAAACATAGTTCACGATATCAATAGCTGTCATCGGCCACATCAGCTGTGCTTCGGTATCGACAGGGTGGCCAGATCGGGCGGAGATAAGAAAGACAGAGGCAAGAAAACTGGAAGGACAAAACAGAGAGTTGAACTACAGAAGAGATCACATCGGGAGAATATAGCTAAGAGGAAATTAAAGTCGTCGCCGTGGAATTAAGTCCGAGTACAAGAAGTTGGTACGCCGGAGGGTCCATCGTCAATCCAGTTGAACTCAAGTCGTCAAGAGCTAATAAATTCCGTTGCTCTAAGTGTCGTTGCTCTAAGTTCTGTTCCTCGAAGTCGTTTTGTAACCAACTACCATTGATTTATCATTATTCCATACAAATATCATATGTACTATTAAATAAACCAGGCCCAGTGCCTTACATGTATATTTTTATAATATTATATAATATTAGAATATTAGACAAGAATGATAAAAACTTACTTAGAAGTGCAAGAATAACATCCTTCTGGGCTGTAGGACAAAATGATCTCATCTGAAATTATATTGTTTATGCACCTTGTACCATCAGCTTGACCTAAAAATATTAAAAATAAAACATGCATTTTCCAAAAATGAGAAGCTATAATAATTTAGACAAGACAAAGTTTTAATACCCTTGAAAATTACTTACCTAAAAATTTATTCTTGATTAATAGCACTTTTGTTTAAACTCGAAAACAACTTATCACAGTTAGAACGCAATTGAAAAACGCGGAACAACGGCGCCGGCTTTGGGAAATAGAAAGAGAATACTGAGCGAGAAAAACAACTTCTGCAATTTCAATCTCTCTTGTTGTTCTTTCCCTTCACGATCGCGCTTGCCTAATTTGTCTCCTACCCCTGCGCAGAGAGAGAGTTTGAGAGAGAGAAATTAGGGAGAGCGTCGTCTCTGGCGCCGTTTCGGTCGGCTCCGTCGGCGACGGAGATTGAGAGAGAGGGGGTTGGTGAGAGAGTCGCTTCTGCCGAGGCTCTGCCGGCGTCGCAGTCGACTCAGTGCAATTAAGCGCTCGGTCTGAATTCGGGAACTGCAGGGCAGGAACACTTTTGAAGAAACATCAAAACATCAACTGACAATAGTTGCATTTATGCTAATGGGACTCTCCCTCATTTAGCTTAATTATTTTTATATGGGTGTTATCAATACATCCAATAACTCTACGAAATTCGTACTTATTGTAGAAATGGGTTTTAGATTTCACGATAGCCTCATTGGTTTCGTCAAATGTAATGAATTTTGGGCAAAGAATCCTTTCCATCAATATTTTGCAAAATGTGGTTCTAAAAAGGGCCAGGTCCGAGTCATCCCCAATTACTCTTCGAAAGGAGCCAACGGCCAGGAACCGCAGAACCGTAGACAGGAAGAAGGGTGGGATTGATGATTTTGGGATGTGCTCCTCAATCTGATGAAAAATCATCATACAAAATTGTACCGAAACCTAAAATTTACAACAGTATTTAAAGTTTCAGCAGAAAATAAAACTTCAAATTATCTTACGTTCCAACTGTTTGCGAAAGAACATCGTCAAGCAATGACGTATGTGTGTATGCATGCAAGCATATTTGTGTGCACATACCCAGCGGGAACATTCCTCTGGAAAATATGATATTTTCATGAGGTTTCTCCATACAAGCGGAAGGGACAAAACCTCATTCACCCCTTACATTTCTTCCGTCTCTGGTTTCAAAATACACGGGGGTGACACAAAAAGTAAGGGGGAAATGAGGTTTCTATGTGGTTTTCCAAAGGAATTTCAAATTCCCTACACCGTCGCCTGCTAAAAGATACAGGATTTCCAACATTTTCTGCTAAAAGGAAGAGGATTTCCAACACACAAAGAACCACCTTCTCACTTTCCCGGTGGGTGGTGTTGTGGAGCAATTCTGGATCGCATACATTTCCCCATTGCATTCTGCTATTATATTATCCACTAACCTTAGCATCACATTATTATGTGCTACCGGGAACATTGTGATCTTCCTACGTGCTAATTTAATTTTTGGAAGATTAATAATGAAGTGCAATATGTTAACAGACTGGAGAATTTTCACGGACGCTACGGACAAAATATCTTTTATAGGAGTGTCGGTGGGCTCCTCCATCCAAATACTTTCTAGGTCTGCGTGATCTAATATGTTTGGGCTGACTATGTTTACTTTAGCAAGCGAGATTGCCATCATTAAATTTTGAAGTTCCATTGTTAACATTCGGATTCTGGAGAGCAATGTTTAATATAAGGTCATTCCACGTGAAACGTGACAGGCCAATTTGGGTCAAATCTCAGAATCAATCGAAACTTTTTTTTTCGATGGAGGATTGAAATATAAGGATCGGTTTTTATTTTTTTTAACTCTTACCGTTTATTTAAAAAAAAAAAAATTTCTAATTAAACTACGATTTTTAAGTTATGCAGCACTTGAGACTCGTTTGAGATATTTACATATTTGGTATGCAACTTTGTGGGACATCTTAATATCTTTCAGAAAAATATTTTTAAAAATTTTTAATTTTAAAATTAAGTATTTTTTAAGAGAATTTAAAATTAGAAAAATTCTGTACGACGGAATACACGCGGTTTCCGAATAAAAAAATTATCCTCATATTGCTTCATCAATTCTTCACAAAGTGGTAAAATAAAATTTTTGTAATCGCAATGTTTACTAGTGTTAATACGTTATCCTTAGCGTGAGTGGCGTTACTTCGCCTGGTCACAGGAATTGTGTATCGGGGGGTTGGGTAGTATACAGCACATAAACTGTCTACTGATTAGGTGTCGCACCCAGCACTTGGAACTAGGTGGACGGCGGAGAATGGTGCGCAAGATGAGGATCTGAAGACTAAAGCGACAGCCTCTGTTGATTGCGATGGTAGATGAGTAACAGTCAGTGGTATTCTGAGATTGAGACTGATTTTATTGAACAAACTTAACGGTATTTATAGGTACAAAAGTGTTTACGTTAACAAAAATATGTAGAAAGGGGAAATGAAATTACAGCTATTCTTCATAACTCGCAGTGGGTCAAAGTGCTATATGCAGTGCTGAGTTATTGCTCTATTTCCGAATTGTGGAGTCAGCTATTTTCGCTGCGTCGGCAGATTGATGACTGTTAAGCATACTGACGGTCGAGCTGTATAATTGCAGTATCGGCAGCAAGTGTTATGATATATGATTCTTTGTTCGACATTCGTAATTGCGATAATACTTATATTATGAAACTCGATGAGTCTTAACATTCTCCCGGCCGTTGAACAGTTGTTCAACCATCGCTAATGTTGAACGCAAAACTGCGTGGGATAGGTTCCGGTGCTTGCTGCTCGTCGTTCTC